>PYUH01000580.1:95086-121346 GCA_016808085.1 Suaeda aralocaspica | reverse complement strand
AAACTAATACAGTTAAATAAACTTAAATTAAAGCAAAACTTCATAATCGAACAAATCAATAATACTCAAGCCTAATTAATCAAATCATAAAATACCTGAACCCCACTACATTGTTCAACTGGATTGCTTGCATTATCACATGATTGTACAACATATTCAGAATCACCATGAATTCCGACCAATAACAAAAGTATTTAGGAAATTAGGGTTCATCGATTGAACATAATTCAATTTAACAAACACTAATTTCATAAATACCTCCAATAATTAGTACAAAAAGTCCAAACAATAATCTTCAATGCTTCCACATTGAAGCTGAATTGGACAACAATATTACAGCTGCCATCAAAGTTCTTTTTTTTTTTTTTTTTTTTTTTTTTTTTTTTTTTTTTTTTTTTTTTTTTCTTTTATTTTTGTTTTTTTGTTTTCTTTTTTTTGTTTTTTTTTTTTTTTGTTATTTTTTAATTGTATGGCCAATAATCATGTGATTCAAGAAGCCTAATTCCTACATTCCCCCCCCCCCCCCAAATAATCAATACAAAAGATCGATAACAATAAAGCCAACTATGCAACGACCGCAACGATGTTTTGGATTAAGATGTTTTAGTGAAAGCAGACATGCAAAGCACTTTGGTTTTCACAGGCAAGGGTCGCACGGAACTCTCCGTCCATGTAGATGTGCACAACAATGGAAACAAAAAAAAAACGTAGAACAAAGTAGCTGGAGAGAAGAATAAAAAAAGGTAAATGAAAACGTGAGTAGCACATGCTTTGTTAAGTGATTTCACTATTCTATGATGACGTGGACCAATGGTGTGATGTTACTGTTTCTTGAATAGTTATTCACCTCCCACCCTCTTTAATTAGTAAGGATATAAGCTGTTTTGGTGAAATTTCAGTTGTCCATTACATATCTACCTCCAAAGTTGTTCAAAAATAACTTATTATTTTCATGAAATTTTCTTAAAAATCACAATTAAAATATAACGCAATATCAATATTCGTTAATTATGTCTTGCCATTCAAAACATTAATTTCATATATGTAACATGAGAGAGTGTCAGCACATTTTCATATCAAATTGAAGCTTCAGGTTTCCACAACGAGTAATGATTAAACCCGAATGGCCTAATTGCATTATCACATCCAATCACTTTTCTAAATTCTAGTCAATTTTCAAACACTAGTGATCACCTTATATTACATACTTCATACATGGCCATGAATATTAATATGATGTGATATAAGAACACTAACATATGTTTCTTTCTATACATGGCAAGACTAATAATCGTCCATACTCTGAAGCATTGATTATTATCATGATACATGCTAATATTGTTAGACATTATATACTCTTCTAGAGTAATTTATATAATCTTATTAGATATCAATTTTACTAAGCATAAATATATTCTTCTAAAATTTTATTAAAACGTATCATTTTCTTTCTTTTCCAAAATATTAATCTTTAGACTAGTTGTACATATCACTTTAAAACTATTCAATAATAATTATCTTTATCGCCTACTGGACTAGTAGTCTACCAAGCTTCATGCGTGCTCTATATATGTTTATTAGCAATTCACGTTGTCATTCTAGAACATTAATTGTAATTAGAGCCCTTATAATTGTCATATAAATGACATTCATTTATATCCATCGTTAGGATGGTATCATTCTATACATTTAGGTATCATGTGGCCACCTTTATTAAATAAATCATTATATGTACCAAACTAACCATAAATGATTAGATTTGGCAATGACATGTATCAAGTAAAATATATTATTCTTACAAAACACTAACCTATTCCTCTTGCCCAAATATTCAATTTTTTTATATTGAAGATCCTCAAAATTATAGGTATAATAGATCATTATTTTCAACTTAGTTTCTCACAATGTCATGCTCAATTTCAAAAGCTCAAAAAATTGTTTCTTACTGAAGTATATGTAATGTATTCATATTCAATTCTCATTAACTATAACTTTTTCATGAATTCGGTTGAATCTAGAAACCATCATCGTGTAATATTCTTGTTATACTTTCTATGATAGAATCTCTCATTCACTTTTGGGAATGAGTGTATCTAGCTAATTGATTTTGAACAAGTTTTATTATAATTCATCATCATTGCGTTCATTCAATAACTAATAGAATATCAATTATTCCTTTTATTTATTCTTTTTTTTTTTTTACATGACATTGTATAAATAAAATCACATGATATTTATAAATAGTGGAGAATATATGCAACATATTTTACAAACACTAGAATCTCTATGTCAAATATATTGCTTCATACTACACACGAGATTCATCAACCTTGAAGAACTTCTGATGCATATTTATCAATATTTTATGCTCAATGGTTCTTTCAAATTATTCAATGTTGTAGATGCACTTGATTATAAAACTTGACTAATATATGCTTAAACAATCTTTTACCAAAATAGTTATGTGCGATATATTTATCTAATTATGTACTCCATGTACTCCGAAACAAGAACAAATTAATTTATTTTAGAGTTATGAAAATAATGCTCAACATAATGTTCCAAACAATTAGAATTAGCAAACATTAAAGATAATGATCGAGGTTAGATAATCAATACAATTTTACTTATGAAGATATAACCGCTTGACAAATTTCACTATTCAAATGTCATGCTTTTCAGTGAACCACATTGTAAAATTAATCAATGAGCTACACATCAAGTATAGTTTAATCATGAAGCAATCTTAACTTTATGAAATATATATATATACCCACTATTACAATCCAAAATAAATTAGATAACATGGTCATATATGTAACTATAATGCAATTTAATATAACTCATGCACAATTGTCCAAAAAAATAATGTGTACTATAACTCATGTCACTATCCAGAGGTTCACAACATGAGTTATCTTAAAGGCTTTAAAAATATATAAAGATTAAATAACTAATTAACCCAACAAGTAGTGTTGAATAGTTATAAAACATTTTCTATTTTAGCTTTCAATCTAGATAAAATTGTTAGGATTAGCCTTGCTTATCAAAGGCATAATAGATTGAAATCAAATAAAAGTTTTCATACGAGATACAGCATAATACAGAGTATGCAACAGGCAAATGACTATAATCCATGAACCAAACTACGAGGGATTGTCTGCTATCGATTATAAACTCATTCACAAACTCATTATTTTTGCAACATAAATTACGAGTATAAACTTTACATTAAGCTGATCAATCATGACCGCATATGAAAGTACCGATGTATTATAAATACAAACCTTTAATTAAAAGTCACCAAAGTAAACCATGCTAGTTCTAAATAAATAATAAGCCTAAAGATTAAAACCAACAATTGAAAACCAAGATTGTATATACTATTCCTTGGAGATGTATAGTATGAATCTAGACATCAGCCATTGGTATTAAGATGAGTTATATGATTATTTAAGTTTTCTATTAGGATAGAATGGCATATTATTGTGGCGTATGTGATAGGTTTATACTATAGGGCTGCATGATTATATGTCTATGTGCACTTCCTGAGTATTATTTGCCGCCGAATTACTTATCATTCTAAAGTTTGGCATATTTATCTTCTTGCCTAGTGGTTTAAGCAATTATATGTACCATGATACGATGAATGTGAAGTGATATAAAATCATAGTAATACCTAATTATCATGCTCGTAGCATACATGATTATACAATAAGAAAGCTAACATAATCAGCAACCTATCCCTCATATACATGATTTTTGTGGGTAGTATTTATCTGTCATAATAATCAAAGAAAGAATACAACAATAACAAATAATTGGCATGCATACATTCAGTCACAGAACATTCGATCACATGAATCAATTGAAAATAAAATTTTGTACATGATCAATAAGTTAATTGTCAAGACATATATGATCAATTTAAAAGATATTCAAAAGTTATTAATTTAGTAAACCAATAAATCATTTGCGTACCTTTAAACGGGATGTATATGTGAATGGATCAATGAAACTGAATAACACTTATTTAGAGTTTCGTGTTGTACCAAAACTTATATAATACTGTCTTATTTGGTAAGACCATTATTTAGTTATTAAAAAAATACTAATCAAATTATAAAACACAATAATTAAATAAAATCTACAAATATTGGAGGTCTTATCGGTAAGACCGTCTTATAAAAGACTTGTTATGCATGCTGATAACGTGTTATAGAAAATTGAGTTTTGTAGAGAGTACAATAAATCCGTATATAATTCAATAATAATAATGATATATGTGTCACACACATTGTAGGAAGAGTTTCTTGTATATTTAACCCTAGTATTCATAATATTCTAGATTATACATAAGGGGTATACTGGGTACCACTAAATACATATATTAATTGACAAAAATAAAATGAAATAAATTACAATGCAAACTAAATTATTATCATCATTACTTTAAAATTGAACAAATAGTTTTACAACCCAAAATTGATTATATGAAATCAATATAAGCAACGATCAAAAATGTATTGAGTAATCAAATCAAAAATACTATTCTATGTTGTTTTCTACTTGCGACATAGCAAGTTGGACAAAAGTTTTAGGTAATGTCATTTTCATTATAAGACCTCATCTTAAGTAAAATTAAAGGTATATAAAAGTACCATATGGTGATAAAATAACAATTATTATGTAGGACCTACATATCTAAAGTAGCAATGTAACAAGTAAATAGAAACTTCCATTTAAGAAATATATAGCAACTAAAAATTGAAGGAAAAATAAAAAATCAAATAATGAGCGTGAAATTTGCAAATAATTGCAATCCCCATCTACTGCTATAACCTATATATATATATATATATATATATGTATATTTTATAAATATTTTTTGCGACTTAGCACCTTTTATAATTTTTGTTGTATATTGGCACCTTAAACAAAAAAAATTTGTTGAGTTGGGACCTTAAGCCGTTTTCAGACGTTGACTTGCCGGTTTTTAGTTTGACCACCTATTTCCACTCCTATTCTCTACCCTTTCCCCTCCCTTTTTCCCCTGTTTTTCCTCATTCCATGATCACTACTACTTCCACCCAAAAACTCAAACTCATTACCTCAACTCACCCCCAAACCACCACCATAACCTCACCAATATACAATCGACACTCATACCAAAGATATGACGAAACTCCACCTAAAACCCAAACCCATGACCACAACCACATGTTTGTAATACGCTAAGAGGGATTTGGTGGCAGGGAGTTTTGATAACAAATTGAGCTTTAATAGAAGAGATTCAAGCCTTAAGTATTGAAAACCTACACCAATACAACATCAAATTACATATAAAACTCCACTAATTTGCAACAAATTAGAAATTTAAAGTGCAAACCACCAAACAATTTTGTGATTGCGATTGGGTTTGGTCTTCGATTTGTGTTCATGTATTCGAATTAGGGATTTGTGTCCTTCATTTGGGTTTAGGTTTTTGATTTGGTTTTATTAGGGTTTCGAATGGATGCACAAATGATTAATGGTGGTGCTAATTGTTGTTGTGGTTTTGAATTTTGGGGTAAGTGGTGGTGGTGTGGGATAAAAAGGAGGGCTTAGGAAGTACGGGTGGGTGCATGCAATTGCGTTCGAAGGTCGAAGGTGGGTGGTGGTGGTTGAAAGAGATACACCATTAATAGAGTTTGTGTTCAAGAAGGTAGAGAGGGAGGATAGAAATGGAGTCAAGGAGTGCAAATATAAACAAAAATGCTACCCAACACCTAACTTAAACGTGTTAAAGGTAATTTCAGGTAGCCAACGCCTGAAAACGGACAAAAGGTGCTAACTCGCAAAAAAATGTTTATAAGAGGTGCCATTTAACAATTTTGTCATATATATATATTTGAAATTTTGGTACCATTTATAAGAAGAGAATCTTTTAAATTATTTCTAATATATAAAATATAATATAGTTATATGTGGTCTTATTTGTTTCATCTCGATGAGTATGTTATTAATATTCTATTATTATAATTTTTACGTATATACAACAAAAGTTATTTATGGTCAAACAAATGCATTAATTGGGATGTATGCAAGTCAGAATGTATTAAACAGATGAGAACAGAGGGAGTATAAATTAAAGTAGTCTTTTGCAGAGAGTTTTTAGAGCGCCATATAACATAGTTTTTTTAATATTTAAATAATTTTGTAAAAATACAAAAAGATAAAGATATAAAAAATATGGAAAAACAAAAAGATAAATATATTCTAAGTTATACAAGTAGTAGCTAATACAAGTTTTTTTCCTCAGTTGTACTCCACAACTCATTCTTTTTATCAAGTAGTAGCTAATACAAGTTTGTACTGTGACGGAAGTTCATGAGCACCAATTTCCGTCAATCATTTTGTTTTTGTAACATAATTCTTTGATTTAAAGAACCCTTCTTTGTTCTTTTATCCATTCACCTCCTTCCTCCATTGCTACAACTCATATCTATCACTTGAATTTTAATTTGTTTTCTCATCTCATATCTTTAATCTTAACTTTGAAAGAGGGAAAGTGAGGAAGTTATTATCATTAGCATATCTAACATAACAATGAACAATCATTAGCTTCGAGCACCAATAATCATTTTCGCATCTTACCATCATTATTACCATCATCAATTGGTTTAGGGGTCACACATATATTTTTTACACTGGTACAAAAACCAAAACTTTCCCATAATCTTTCTCATATGTAGTAAATTGATTTATAGTCTTAAACTTTGATTAAGGGGTTTAGGGGTGTTGGAGGGAGGGATGAAGGAAATTGGGTTTGTTGATTTTGAAGGGATAGTGATGACAACGATGATGATAGTTATGGTGTTTAATTGAGATGGCGAGATGATGATTGATGACGGCAATTGATAGTAACGATGTTGAAGACAGGATGATGATGTTTATGGCGTTATGCGGATGATTGATGATCTGATTATATTGGTGTTCGTAGATGATGGCGAGATGATGATGATTTGATGAGTGATGATCTGATGATATCAGTGTGCTTGATGTGCTTGATGATGATCTAAACCCAAAACCCATTTTTATTTTTATTTTAATGTTTTTCACTGAACAGGCTATCACACACCTCTCAAAAATAACCGAACAACTCTAACTAATATAGTTAGGGAAGTAGGGATCGAATCCTCATAGAAGCTATTAAATTCTACTAGTTCTAAAACGCCTAAAGTGTGTAAGGAGCCTTGGTGGAAATTTCGGTAAATGACTACTAAAACTAAGAAGACTAAAAGTGAAACTAAGGAAATGACGGGAAATTATTGATTAAACTCTATTAATGGAAACCTAGGGCAATCGGTTCACTATGATCAATCAACAAACTCAATTAACGCTCACTAATCAATTCATTGGCATTCATTGAACTAGGGCTCACTAATTCTCTCGAACTTAGACTCCCTCAAAACTCCTTTACCGGCTCTCGCTCGCATAAATTTGTTTTTGCCTATTATTCAGTGGTCTAATTGTGGTAATCTTACCTCGCGGCCTCGATTTCGACAATAACCTAACTTACAACTAAATCTGGCCACAATTTAATTGCAATCAATAGAAATCAATAGTAGGAATTCAATTAAAAGCCAAGAACTAATTAGAAACATAAATTAAATTCACACTATGATCATAGATCCCCTAACCCTAGAGAAAAGAACTACTCACACATAATCAAGGGAACAAAAACAAAATCAAGATTAAACAACATGTTCATGAACAAAGAATTAATTAAAACTGGAAGTAAAACTAAATTAATTACTAATAAAACTAAATTAAGAATCAAAATAGCAAAACTGATTAATCTAAACTAAAAACTAAGAAAATAAAGAGATTCATGAAATTAAAGTAATTGAAAAGCATAAGGAAAGAGATTACCAAAATAATGAATGAATTGCATTAATTGAAAGCTTGAATTGTTGAACAAAGTAATTAATTCTAAAATTCTAGAGAGAATAATCAATTTTGAATTCCTAGGGCTAAAAATATCATTAAAACTGGTTAGGAGTCGTGCCCCCTTTACAATAAGTATATATAGTATTTAGCTTTTAATGAATTAAAACCCACGAGCAAAAACCGCACGGAAAGTAAAATCGGAGCCACAACGCTTGCACCTGCGCCCGCTTAGGCCATTTTGGCCTTGTTCCCTACGCCCGCAGCCCCTTTGGTTTGCAAGTTCTTGAGCTGCTGACCTATGTTGCGGGCGAATAGAACATTAGTGCCTTTGAAGGCTGCGCCCGCATGGAATTTGCACGCCTATATTTTGACTTTTCGCTCGATTCTTCAAATCTCGTTCGTGACTTGGCACGCATCCCGAGGCAAGTGCTTTTTGACTCGTTTTAGCTTCTAATGACTACATAACTCCCTATTACGCTCCTGTAACATATAAAACAAAACCGAAAACCACGCGTAATAACCGAAAGAGTATAAAATAACCGAAAAAAGGTTTTAAAAGTCAACTAAAGATGCGAAAACCGTTCCAAAACATAACTTAATATCGAAAGACGATTTTTAATCCAAACAAATCCACAAACTTAACTATTTAGCATAAGAATCAACCGAAAATGAGGGTAAAACACAACATAAAACACGTATATCATTCACTTTAAAAAAATAAAATAAAAAGCAAAATATCTCAATTAGCATCTATTAGGGAAAAAAATGAGGGAGGTTAGTGCCTATTAAAAATAACAAATTGAGGGATACAAGCAAGAAAAAAAAAGGTTTTAGGGCACACCTTAGAAAACTTAATACTAGAGGGGTATAGCTTAGAATAACCCTAAAAAATATAGAAAAGCAAACAATAGGATTTGTGTACGTATTTGTGCATTTGTTCACCATGTACTCCAATATATATTGTGCATTAATCATCATGGACTCCAAATTAATCTGTGTAGGATAAGATTTTTGTAAGAGAAAGGGTTCTGTAGAAAAAGATAGGACATGCAATTCGAATTAATTTGCACACAATGTCAAAAGTGTACGTAAAATAATTAAGTCAAGTTGAGGGTTTTATCTATTTTTATTATACTGTAATAAGATAATAATTTTTCTGTAAAGTACATAGTATTATATATTTTTCTATCAATATAATAGGGTATTTATCGTTGTGAGAATAGTCTAATAATGATTACGGAAAAACTTATTTGGAAACGAAGAAGGAAGTCGTGGCGTGACTAAATATCACTGCCCTAAAGTCGAATTTGACCCGCACTCGTACACAAGGCCTCTTGGCAATCGACCCCGAGGGTTAAACGACGTTTACTCTAATGGTGTACAACAAAAGAGTAGATTGAGAACTCGACTAAGACAATGCCCAAGAAAAGTATTTAGTAATTGAGAGGAAGAATAATCTAAGTATATTTCTGTGTGTCCAAAGTGTGAGGAAGGAGACCATTATTTATAATGCAATAGATTAGTGTAAAATGGGAAGGAGGAATTAAAACGGTAATGCAAGGTTTAAGGAGGAATTAAAACATTAATGCAGGGTTTATGGCTGTAATAAGGGCGGTAATGAAGGCAAGAATCAAGGCTTGCAACGGTTACAATATTTCATATTGTAACTGATTTGAACTATTAAACCGTTTTTGACCAAAAAATTAAGCCCGTGTATAAAACCCCTCGCAACACCCACACCTGCGCACGCCCCGCGCCCGGGCCGGCCTGGCGCGCGCTCGTGTATGGTCTCTAAGTCCTCCCCACTATGGGACTCTAACAAATCCTCCCCACTGGAAAAGAAGGTAGAGTAAAAATGGGTTTCTTGTGAAGCAAAACTAATGGAGTATTACATGTATACTCCAACATTCCCTCACATGATTCAAAAGAAAGAAAAAAAGGAAATAGAATGAGTGCAGGATAAGGATTTGGGCAGAAGAGATGTTAGCTTTCAAGTATTAATGTCTTGTGGACTTGAATTAATACCCAGTGTTTACAAATGTGTTCTACAACCATTTTTGGTGAAATATATCTTGAACCTATAATGGAGATTGTATGAACGAACTTGCACACTTAACCTTATCTCAATATTGGTAGAGTTCTCGCAAATAGAATAATATATAAATAGTTAGTCCCTCACGGATGCCTGGGTTTTTCATGAATGCACTAGAGATCCAAAGCCTGTAGGATCTCATAGGGGTAGGACAAGTTCCCCACATTCATATAGGTAAGTTCATCAAGTTTGTACTCATGACAAACCACCTTAATTATAGGCTATGAACTTATTAAGAGCTAATGCTCATCCTTACACAAATAATCACAAAAGTACTACATCACTTTATTAATTAGGAATGGTAGTAATACATAGCTCGAATTAATTTGTGATTTCGTTTGACCCTTTTGAACTTAGAAATTACTAAGTTGGATATCCATCACAAATTACTCCTCAAGGGCTTTGAATCCATTCCTTATGCTGACTCCAGCACCATTTTTCTACAAAGGCCTTTGGTTAGAGGATCTGCTAATTCCTCTCAGATTTTACATACTCAAGTGATATCACATTTTTCCTGCTCAGTTCTCTCACTATTCCATGCCTTATTCTTATGTGCCTCCTTTTCCCACTGTAGGATTGATTTTGAGCAGTACCTATGGTAGCTTGCGAGTCACAGTGCATGGAAACTGATGGGGTAGGCTTCCCCCACAATGGAATGTCTGCAAGTAGAGGCCACTCAGCTTCTTTCCCTGCAAGTTCTAAAGCAATAAACTCAGATTCCATTGTAGATACAAGTTTGTTTAGATGATTTCCAAGACATAGCACCATTAGACAAAGTAAACACATAACCACTAGTAGATTGAATTTCATCAATGTCTCACTAGATGATGCAATGTTATGTTGTGCAAAAGTAGAAGATGATGCAATAGGTAAAGATGGATGATCATGCATTTTCATAGGAAAAATATGCTCAAAAAATTCAACGTCTCTAGATTCTTTTATAGCACCGAATCCAGAGCCATCTCTAAGAATAAACCTTTAAGTTGCACTGTTAGTAGCATAACCAATAAAAATACCATCCACAATCTTTGGACCAATTTTGTTCCTTTGGAACTCAGGCACACCTATCTTTCCTAAGCACCCCCACACTTTTAGGTAATTGAGGTTAGGCTTAAAGCCTTTCCACAATTCATAAGGAGTTTTGTCAAGTTTTTTGTGAGGTACACGTTTAGAACATAACAAGCTGAAAGAAGCGCCACTCTCCACATATTGGTAGGCATACCAGAACTTATAAGCATAGCATTTATCATGTCTTTCAAGGTTCTATTTTTTCTCTCAGCTATCTCATTTTGTTCTAGAGTGTAAGGAGCAGTGAATTCATGGATAATACCATTTTCCTCACAAAATATCCTAAGTGGAGTTCCATCATACTCACCACCCTAGTTAGATCTAAGTCCTTTTATTTTAAGGTCTAGTTGATTTTCTACCTCATATTTGTACATTAGAAACTTGGCCTCATCTTCATCTTTAGAACTCAACAAGTAAACCTTGGTGAAAGGGGAGAAGTCATCAACAAATGTTATGTAATAATGTTTCTCACTCCTGCTTATAGAGTTTTTGAAGTCACCTAAATCTGTGCGAACTAATTCTAACAAGGTGGAAGAACGATTAACCTTTTTGTTGAAGGATTTCTTAGGATGTTTAGCTTCTACACAAACACCACATTTACCGAAAGTTGTAGAACTAAAATTAGAAATTAGACCAAGTTGTTTTAGCCTTTTGATTGAGGCGACATTAACATGACCTAACCTGGAATGCCACAAAGAAACAAACTCAGCAATATAAGCAGAAGCAGAAAGTTTATTATCACTCACAACATTAACATCAAAAGTAAATAACCCCTATTACAAAAACCCTTTCCCACAAATTCACCATTTTTGGTGAGTACAAGCTTATCAGATTCAAAATTTAACTTAATCCCTGCTTTGTTAAGCAAGGCACCAGAAATAAGGTTCCTGCGAATATCGAGAACATGTAAAACATTTTGTAAAGCAACAATTTTTCCAGAAGTAAGTTTCAAAGGCACTTTTCCTTTCCCATGGACACTCACAGAGCTTGAGTTGCCCATGAAAACACATTCTCCATCACCAACCTGTTCATAATTCTGAAAAAGTTCCTTATTGGAACAAATATGGTGAGTTGCCCCTGTATCAACAATCCATTCAGTCACATTACTAACTAAATTTACTTCTGAAACTACAGCTGCAATAATGTCTTCAGTTAAATTAACATGTGCCTTAGAACTACTTCCTTTATTTTTAGCACTGGGTCCATGTCCTTTAGGACAGAACCTAGAGGAGTGCCCAATTTCACCACAAGTATAGCACTTTCCTTGGAAAGTTCATTTTTTATTATAGTCCTTGTCTTTGGTAAACCTGTTTTGCCTAGTGCCATGAAACTGATTATGTCCCTTGCCCATAATCCTTTAGGTTTACCTGCAGACTTAGATTCAACTAGATTAGCAATAGAAGAAGAATTTTCATGAGGTTTAGATTTCACCTGAATCCTGTTTTGTTCCTCAATTTTGATGTGAGAAAGAAGTTCTTGGAGAGTAAAGTCCTTCTGTTTGTGCTTCATAAAATGAACATAAGTGTCCCAAGAAGGTGGCAATTTTTCGAGAAAACAGTTGGCTTGAAAGGAATCGCATATCTTCATACCCTTAGCAATGATATTAGCACATAAGGTCTCATATTCGTGAACTTGATCAAGAATAGGTTTATCATCGGTCATGCGAAAATTCAAACAACGACTACAAGCATATTTCTTAGTCCCAAAATCATCTATCCCGTACTTAATTAGTTTAAGAGCATCCCAAATTTCTTTAGCGTTTTTAGTCTTGCTATAGATTAAATAGAGTGACGGAGTCATGTAATGCAAGAACATTCCACAATAGGTTTTATTGTCCTTAGCATAATCTCTATTAGAATCAGTTGGAACAAAATCAGAATTAAGAATGTAACCAATATTATTTGACCAAGAAAGAAATTCATTTTGTCAGACCACATTTTATAGTTTTTATCATCTAAATGGTTCATTTTGTACATATCGAGAACAATAGGATTTGCAAGAAGAGCAGAATTCAAAGGAACAACAGTATGAATAGTACTTCCAGATTCATTAGTAACCATGATTAAAAGAAAAATTGCGACTTTAGAATGTTAGAATAGGCTAATAATGATCACAAAAAAACTTATTAGGAAACGAAGAAGGAAGTCGTGGCGTGACGGAATATTACTGCCCTAAAGTCGAATTTGCCCTGCACTCGTACACTAGGTTGCACGGGTTCAAAAATGAGGTCAAAAACGGGGACGGGGACGAAAAACGGCAAAATCAAAATTTCTAAAAACGAGGACGGCAAGGAATCGACAATTAAAAAATCACAAAATAATTTAAAATACAATAGTCTTTAATATTTTAATGTAACAGTAACATTATAGTTAATTCATAAAACGTTAAAGTACAACATTATCATTAATCGATTCGTGATCGTCGTGTTCTCCCACAAACTCGCCGTCGTTCGTTCAAACTTCACCTGGAATTCAGTCCAAGTTGCTGTCGCCTGACACTTTTTATTTGATGATTTGATGAATGTCGAGTGAAAAGAAAAGCAAATAATGAATGTTGAGGGAAGAAGTCAGATTAAAAGAGATAAATGTTGAGTGAACAATTAGAGAGAATTGAAAGAGACAAGAGGTATAAAAAATTCAGTGAAGTAAAAGGAATGAAAGAGATGGAGAATTGAAGAGGACTAGAGGAATAACTGATTAAGAAGGTCGGTGAAGTAGTTTGTCAAACAATAAACCCTAGACTTTGGTTTTGAGTGGTATTTTAATAATGTTGGGCCATGGGCTCTTATTTGCATTTGGACTTTTGTCTTAAAAAGGCTGGGGACTTCTATTTTGTATCTAAGCCGACCCCGAAACGTCCCCAAAGTAGCACACCCGTCCCCGCCCAATAGATGCCAACCCCGAAATGTCCCCAAAGTAGTATACCCGTCCCCGTCCAATTGGTGCCGACCCCAGGACGTTTTTCAGGCGTCCCCGCACCGTCCCCGTCCCCGAAACGACCCTAGTATGGATTCGCCAAGTTCCCAAAGGTACCTGTGCTTCATAGCTCGTACACACGGCTTCTTGGCAATCGACCCCCAGGGTTACACGACGTCTACTCTAATGGTGTACAACAAAAGCGTAGATTGAGAACTCGACCAAGACAATGCCCAAGAAAAGTGTTTAGTAATTGAGAGGAAGAATAATCTGAGTATATTTCTGTGTGTCCAAAGTGTGTGGAAGGAGACCATTATTTATAATGCAACTGATTAGTGTAAAACGGAAAGGAGGAATTAAAACGGTAATGCAAGGTTTAAGGAGGAAAATAAAACGTTAATGCAGGGTTTATGGCTGTAATAAGGGCGGTAATGAAGGCAAGAAACAAGGCTTGCAGCGGTTACAGTATTACAAAGTTATTGTAACTAATTTGAAATATTAAACCGTTTTCGACCAAAAAATTAAGCCCATGTATAAAACCCCTCGCCAGACCCACAACCGCGCACGCACCGCGCTCGGCCCGGCCCGGCGCACGCGTGTGTGGTCTCTAAGTCCTCCCCACTATGAGACTAACAAATCCTTGAGGAAGATAAGGATATATAAACCAAGTAAAGAAGTTGTTATTTTTTCAATGTGGGACAACTTGATAAGAAGGTAGAGTAAAAATGGGTTTCTTTTGAAGCAAAACTAATGGAGTATTACATGTATACTCCAACAATCGTTATAAATACTAAATAGTCACGGTTTGTTAAGTAAGTAGCATAATAAATACGAGTCATTGTTATATTGTTTTATGTCCAAATTCATCAACAGCCACGGAGATAATATTAGATATTTTTAGAGTTTTGACATTATTTATGTTACTAGTAGGGTCGTCTCAAACAATTTAGTTCGAAACTTAAAAATTAGGCCTTAGGATTTCACAAATAATTATGTATATTTATCTAATCTAATGAAAAAAGATAATATTTATATACACACCATATATATTTTGTTACAATACTTTTTTAGATTTAACAATAAATGTTAACATCTCTAATTATGTATAAGTAAAAATTATAACATTAAAAAGTAGAAGCTAAGACGAATAAAATAAGATCTCGTATGAATATGTTCAGGTCAATAATGTATTTAGCCAAAATGTAGCAATTAAAAATTATAGGTATAAAATCTACCATAGTATAATATTAGTTAATCTTTGAAAAAAAAAAGCCCGTGTATTGAAAGTGCCACATAGGATTTTATCCGTTTTAAGTCAATTATAACTAAGATAATTAAATTCTTTTTGACTTAAATAAGTTGCATGCCATAAGTAAATTAAGGGATCAAGTTCATAATAAAAATATATCTACCATATTAGATAGTTGTTTTACTATGGGATAAATATAATGAATTATAGTTGACCAAAGATGTATGCATAAAGGGATGATTATACAATTATTATTTGCGACAACACTTAGGACGTTAATTTCCTTAGAATGACAAAGTCAAAATATGAAATACTTACTATTTACCCCAATTCAAATTAGGCCCCAATCACCAATCTTTAATTAATTTACTAAAGTAATTACTACGTAATAATCGTGTTTGAATTTTAATCCGTAATTATATTAGACCATACTTTCAAAATTTTAAACCACATTACACGTTTTCCTTTGTTAATGAGTTATTACGACATCATTTAGGTATGTAAGTGTTAATCTTTCTACTTCGGTTTATATATATTTTGTTAAGCAAGATTTTGATGTTCAAATTATATGTCCACTGTTTTGGTGCTAAAGTTTGAAAATTTGACAGGGATATATTTCATTTACAAAAACTTACCGTAAGACGGTCTTACCAGAGACTTGTTATATTTCATTATCGTTACTTTATACAAGCTTATAAATCTGGATTATTATTGGATAGTGTAGCGATTTTGCTCCTTATCTTATCATGTTTAAGCGATGCAAAGCATATTATTATCATTAAAAACATAATTTTACTGTAGGAATAAGTAGATAACATGATTCTTTCTTTGCTGGTTGATTACAATTATAAGGGTTATTGCTATTAGGGGTTAGTTAAACTACAATCATTATAGAGCATATAGAGCGCTGCATTGGATTTTATCTTTTAATATCAATCATGTTCAATTAAATTAATTCTTTTAGAATTTAAAAATTGCTCATTTGATTTTTAATGAACTAAAATAGCTAAAGTTTCGAAGCAAACAATTTTATATTCATTGAGAACATTTGAAAATCAATTAAAATAATGGTAATTAGGTTAAAAAAAACTACTATTTATAAGATAGCATTAGTTATTCTTTTAAAATAAAAAATTATAGCAGCTCAAATCTCACGGGTTTCAAATCTAGTATTACAATAAATTAGCAAAGTTGTTGGATTAATTAACTTTACATACTCTCATATAATTTCCATAATCTTACACAATATAAATATTTGATTCTCATATCAATCTCATTATATTGCAGTATTTTGAGATTATGAATTTTGTTTTCAAAATATTAAAATTTTCCTCCTTGCTTTACTTTCAATTTTTATGATATTTTCTTTGTATACTCGTAATACTATTGTCATAGATGTTTCAACTTATAACAGTGTCAGCTAGTCTTGCATACAACACACCATATTTTCAATTTAGCGTGTGACAGTTCTAATTCTTCCAAAACTAATTCAATCAAACCAATCATTGCAGGAGAGAGAAAATAATAGCTTTTCATTTTATTTAAAGGTACATAATACAAAAAACATTATTATAAAAAATAAAATAAAAACATCAAAATTCATATTTTTTTTTAATTATCTACAAATAGAGATCCATATTGATGTAGTTTTGAGGTACTAAATTTTTGATCCATCACAAAATATTGAATAACCTTTCCACAAGAATTTAATAAACCCCTATAAGGCTGCAAAAAACTTTTGGTAAACATTATACTCCTTACTAAACAATAAACAACTCCTTCATGCAACCTACATTATTCAAATTTCAGTTGGGTAACTTATATATTTATGATAAGTAACCCTTGAATCTGAATTATATGTATTCCTCTTCATTCAAATGTGTAACCTCATATATATTTATATCAATTATCTTAATTATTCAAATGAGTATTGCTACACTTGATTAGCCCCCGTACTTGTACACATCATTATTGAAATAAGTAACCTTTGTACTTATAATAAATGTGTAACCCTCATAATTATTTAGATGAACAACATTTGTATTTTTAATTAATAGTCCTTATTGTCAAAATAAGTAACACTTTATTTTTCAGTTGAGTAACCCCGGCCTGTATCTATAATAAGTAACTTTCATTATTTAAATGAGTAACCCATGTTTAAAAAAAAAACAGTAACCCTCATTATTCAATTTAGCAACTCTTATACATAGGTAATCCTTATTGTTTAAACGAGCATGTAACTCCTATATTCATAATAAATAACCTTTATTATCAAAATAAGTAATGTTGTATTTATAATAAGTAACATTTATAATATAAGCTAGGTTGCACAGGTTCAAAAACGGGGATGGGGACGAAAAACGACAAAATCAGAATTTCTAAAAACGGGGACGGCAAGGAATCGACAATTAAATAATCACAAAATAATTTAAAATACAATAGTATTTAATATTTCAATGTAACAATAACATAATAGTTAATTCATAAAACGTTAAAGTACAATATTATCTTAAAGTAAAACATTATCATTAATCGATCCGTGGTCTTCGTGGTCTCCCTCAAACTCGCCGTTGTTCGTTCAAACTTCACTTGGAATTAAGTCCAAGTCGTTGTCGCCTGACAGTTTTTATTTGATGATCTGATGAATGTCGAGTGAAAAGAAAAGCAAATAATGAATGTTGAGGGAAGAAGTCAGACTGAAAGAGATAAATGTTAAGTGAACAATTAGAGAGAATTGAAAGAGACTAGAGGAGTAAAAAATTTAGTGAAGTAAAAGGAATGAAAGAGATGGAGAATTGAAGAGGACTAAAGGAGTAACTGAGTAAGAAGACCGGTGAAATAGTTTGTCAAACAATAAACCCTAGACTTTGGTTTTGAGTGGTATTTTAATAATGTTGGGCCTTGGGCTCTTATTTGCATTTGGACTTTTGTCTTAAAAAGGCTGGGGACTTCTATTTTGTATCTAAGCCGACCCCGAAACATCCCTAAAGTAGCACACCCGTCCCCGCCCAATTAATGCCGACCCCCAAGACGTTTTTCAGACGTCCCCGCACAGTCCCCGTCCCCGAAACGACCCCAGTACGGATTCGCCAAGTTCCCAAAGGTACCCGTGCTTCATAGTTTATAAGTAACGACCCTTGTATCTATAATAAGTAACCTTCATTGTTCAGATGAGTAATCCCTGCATTTATAACAAGTAACCTACACTATTAAGATGAGTAAACCTTATATTTATAAAATAAGTAACCCCATGTGTTCATAATAATTAACTTTCATCATTCAAATAAGTAACCGTCGTTATTCAGGTGAGTAATTCTTATATTTATAATAAGTGTCCTTCATTATTCAAATTACTTTATTTGTGTATAAATGTAACCACTTATTATTATTATGCATTAACTAAATCTTTAACTAAAATAAATATATTTAGGACAAATAAGGCCATTAGCCCATTACTATGAAAAAGTAGGATAAAAACAAAGGAAAAGCACATTAGCTTAATAAGCTGTAAGGAAAATCAATTTTGCCCAATGAATCCTTGCAATAGCAACTCAATAGCGAAGTATGACCAAATTGAATATGTTGAATCGAAAAAAATTCATTGACATTTTGCAAGACTTTTTTATTCAATTGAATAAATCACTGGTATCTTACAAAATCAATTACAGAAGTGCGAAAAGACATGGCTACTATATAATATCATTAATGGATCATCAATCATCAAACTGTTGAAATCATCCATTATGATTCATATAACAGCAGATGCTATTTAAATCAATGGCAATAGTGCAAAATAGAGTTTGAATTTTGAAGGGAAGAGGATGACAGAGATTCTATTTGATTTTTTTATCCTCTATTTTTAATTATGTAATATAAATTATAAGGTGGCCACGCGGTCAATTGATGGCATGGCTAGCCACATATAAGAATTTGCCTAACAGTATAAAAACAATTTTGTAAAATTTTCTTTGTATGAACATTTTGGTGTTAATCCTAAAAAAATACGAATATGTGAGTATTTGAGAATGAAATTTGATTTGTTTTCTTAGAGTATAAAAAAGTGTTCGGGGTATGAGTATAACTGTTGTTGTTTGCAAACATCTACAAATTTATTTTATCTATAGTATTTTTTTTTCATTGCTACATTTATTTTTTACATCTTTTATTTTAAAACATTTATATCTCAAACTAATCTGATAGTGCATATTATTTTCAAAAAAAAAAAAAAATGTATATATATACATATAATACATCATGACACATCAAATAACATTACATATAACTATATTTTATATACAGTTAGAGTACTTACATGATATCTTACTTTATACCATTCTCAAACTCCCCAAAATATCCCCAGTTTTAAAAACATAGTAAACTTTGCAAAATAAATAAATAAATAAATAAATAAATAGATAAATAAAATAAAAATGACAACACAAACTAAATTATTATCATTATTACTTTAAAATTGAATTTATAGTTATACAACCCACATCAAATTTATCAAATCAATACAAGGTGTAAGCAACGATCAAAATCAACTACAATGATTTAAAACCTTACACAAAGTCTTAAGAGCATCATCATAAAACACAAACCCCATAAACCAAAACTCATGTCCATCTTTAGTAATCAACTCAACATACTTTTCACCGGGCCTAACTGGGTTTCCACTCGGGTTAACCGTCAAAACCTGATCCACTTTTACCACCACCATATAATAAGCCCACTGACCCATCCCAGGCCCGGCTGTCCAAACTGGGTTATCGCTCCGAAACCCGATTCGCATGTTCGAAACATAAAGGGTGCCCAACACAGGCCCAGTAGTAGTTGACAAATAACACGCAAAAGTGTTCTTTAGCTTTTCACCATGAACAACCCCAAACTCCCGCTTAAATACGTTGTGGCACCCGCCATCGGATATGACCCGACTCGTATGCTCGAGTCGGGTCATAGCCACGTCAACGAACCCAGGCCCGGTTTTGAGGTGGTTGAAGAGGTTACCTGCGAAGGATTCAGCTTTTTTCGCTGCGGTATCGAGCTTTTTTCCTAGGGTGTTAAATGTGTTGTTGGGTTGTGGTGGGGGTGCTGGGGTTGTGTGGAGGTATGGGTTGATGTTGTTATTTGGATTAGTCATTGTGGTTGTTGTGGTATTGTTCATAATTTTTGGTTTGATGAAGTTGGGGTGAAAATAAAAATTAAAAAAAAAAAGGGGAAGATTTCAATGAGATTGATATTTGAATGATTGGTTAGTAGCTTGTATTATTGGCAAAAGTTGAGAGGTTCACGTTGATGCGTAATTTGAAAGGGGAGGGGAACATTTTTTTAGTTTTACCGTTGGTGAGGAAGCTTCTAGATTTGGGAATTGTTTGGCTAGTTTTGTGTCCTCGCTCTCAATTTGGTTGCTAGACTAGATTTGCCTCCCTCCTAAAATGCAAGTGAAATACAAACGCCAAATTTAACAAAAAGTAAAGAAGTCAAGTTTATTTTCATTGATTTTGGTTTTACTTATAGATCGAAAGTAATTTAAAGGTGTTATTTTGCAAAAACTTTTTTTACAAAGGTGTTGTTTCACAAAATAAACTACTTTAAAGGTGTTTTGTAACAATTATTTTGTTATTATATTGATTGACGCATGATTTTGTTATAAATTATGAAATAATTTTCATTTTGAGTTAAACATATAATGCTTATCTGTAGTCATTAGAATTATATATAGCATTATCCTATTACTCGTAAGGAATTATTTGGAGCGATATTGAAGTGATTTACATCTTTAAAAAAATTTTGAAAATAGTTATATAAGAATATACTCTATTCCAATTACTTACTAGATACTACATAGTAAATTTCGTCAACATCAAGGTATGTTATTACAAGTGAGTGATAGAGACCAATCAAAAGTAGGGATGTTCATGGGTCTGCGATTCGCTCCAAACCCTAATATACCCGTTCCATTTACCAGGGTTTGGGTCTAAATTATGAGATCCAATGGGTTTGGATCATGTCCCGTTTAAGTGTAAATAAATAAATCTGGGTCTGGATCTATGAAATTGGGACTCAAAGCCGCCCCATAGATCAATTTTGTATAATTAGGCTCTATTCTTTTGGATGGAAACGTAGTTGAACTGAGCTGAAATTGAATAGAACTAAACTGAACTAAGCTGGCAAAATTTCAGTCCGAAAAAACAAGGTCATATATATAACATTATAGATATAGCAATAATGGAGAATGCTATAAATATACCGTAGGTTATGTGTAAGGAGATAAAAATGGAAATATGTAGTGACATGCAATATTTATTATATCGATTAACGCATGATTTTGTAATAAATTTTAATATACTTTCCATTTTGAGCTAAACATTTAATGCTTATTTGTAGCCCTTAGGGCTAACTTTTCTTTGGTACCTTTTTTTTTACTTGTTTTTGAAAATTTTTACCTTATCTTTTTAAAATAAATAAATCTTAGTACCTTTTTGTTTTAGAAAAACACAAATATTAGTACCATTTGACAGGTTCACCCACAATTTCAGTCCGTGGTGGAGTCCAAAGCAGTTTATATCTTCAATTTAGTTTTCTCTCATTTCAAAACTTCTCTTAATAAAGTTAATACTCCATTCAAATCTCAATACTTTATTCCCAAAATATCAAATGAACAATCAACATATACTAGACATTGATTGGATATGGATTCCCCCACAAGTTCCGTCTAGGGGCGTTGAGTAAAGCCGAGGTGGTTACAAGGGTGC
This sequence comes from Suaeda aralocaspica, assembly GCA_016808085.1. Lineage (NCBI taxonomy): Eukaryota > Viridiplantae > Streptophyta > Magnoliopsida > Caryophyllales > Amaranthaceae > Suaeda > Suaeda aralocaspica. The sequence goes on along the minus strand of PYUH01000580.1, from coordinate 99,335 downwards.
GAATGTGGTACGGTGGAAAGAGAGATGTTTTTGTTTTGTGGGTGGTTCAAGTTTCATGGGTGGGGGTGCGGGTGGGGTTCACGACACCGACGAGGAGTGATGTGGGGTTGGCGGCGCTAAAAAGGGGTGGGGAAGGGATGATGGGTGACTGGGTGGTTGGGGTTGGTGTTAGGATGGTTTGTGTGGTGGTTTGATGGTAGTATGGTGGCCTCCATTCCTTTTCTATTTTCTTCAAAACAAATAACTACCTACATCTATCAAAGGTAATATTTTTTCATTCTCTTTCATTCCTATTCCTAAAGTAATTCTTTTTCCCCTTCTCCTACCAACAACCACTTATTCTAATTATGTGGAAGTGCGATCAACATTTTCGTTGAAGGATTTCTTGGGAAGTTTGGCTTCTACACACACTCCACATTTATCAAAATCTGTAGAGCTAAAGTCAAAAATTAGACCAATTTGTTTTAGCCTTTTAATTGAGGCTACAACAACATTTTTGTAAGGGAAGATAAAAGTTCATTAATTGAAAGCCATACATCATCTACAACATTGCAGAAAATTAAAATACAAGCTACACAAATCAAGAGAAATTCTTCTTTTAAGTAACTATGATGATGAAAAACCAGATGTAAAAGTAAAGTGCAGTTCTTAATTGTTCCCTGAAACAAGCAACCTTTTATGAGGGAGTCAATCTTTTTGACAGTGGACCCGGGGCTTTGGGGGCCCATGTGCCCTTTTTACGAACATCAAATGTCTTTGTTAGTTTTGCATGGTGTGAGTATGCTTGGCTTGGGGGTGAATCTAGAAGCTCAAAATCCAAGTAGAGAAGTTTTCACCGTGCTCTTTTCGGGAGCTCATTGAACCAGAAAAGGTCTAGCCCGAATGCAAATTGATGCTAAGGATAAGAATGTCTCATATCTATTGATTTGGGGACGAGGGTAACGACAAAGTAGTTTACAATGTCCCCCCACGTATAGCGGCTTCTACTTGGTCTAATATGTAATTTAATGATTATAGTATTTTACTAGGCGAGTTTAATTAATGAACACATATTTTCTAATAACATGCATGGGTGATCACTTTAGGATTAATCAAAACTAATAGGTTCCTAAGCTGGTTGTCCAAGTTTTAATCTTTACTTTAGTGAGAACATTCCTTTCCATTATTTTATTAAAATATGGCTAAAGTAATAAACAAATAAACAAACAAACAATTAGACAACAGATAAAATAAATAAATAAATAAATAAATAAGTAAATATAAACAAACAAATAAAATAATAGAAATTAAATAAAAGGATAAAAGGAGAACTTGATGTTGTTTAGGGCGCCCACATGTAAAAATACCTTGTATCAAAAATACAACCCTTTTATAATTACCCTAATGTATCAAAAGTATTGAAAAATGTATTTTTGATAAGTGTTTTGAAGAATTTATTTTGTTTTTCATTTTTGGGAAAAAAGTATTTGTGTTTTGGGGAGGTTTAGAAAAAGTTCTTTAGAGAAGAGAAGAATATAGGATGGGAATATGGGAATGCGTGTTGGTTGAATGCATAACCCCATATTTATAAGTGAAAACTACAGCTGAATGGTACCCCCTGTCTGAAAATATGCGTTTTTCGAGAATATTCAGTGTTGGGTTGCGCATATAAGCAGCTCCCGCACATGTGCGCTACACATATGCTATTTTCAAACTTCCATAACTTTTATCACAAGACGTTCCATGGGGCATGCGACTAATCGTTGGAAAGGTCTATGATTCTACTTTCCATGGGGCATGCGACTAACCGTTGGAAAGGTCTATGATTCTACTTTCGAACTTAAAAATAATCAACGTAATCCGATTTGTATATTGTGAAAGATGATCAAACGAGTGAAAAATGGTCAAAAATCACTTTGAATTATGGTATTTGTGGGTAATTATACTCAAGGGTTGGACGTATTGCGACGTGGTATACTATAATCATCGACCTTTAGGTGGAACTAAGTGTAGGTATCTACGGAAACCCCCACTTTGAGTGATTATGTAGAGACGACTAGTCTCGTAAGACCAAAGTCAAAGGTTAGTCGTCTCTCCTGTACTTATGTGTTCTCCTTAGGAAGCTCCTCGTTCCATTGAAGTGAAGTTCCCTTGAATGCTCCTCGATTCTTGGGGTGAATGATTGATTTCCTTCAGATGCCCTTATCGTATAGGAAATGCATGATAGTGTGTCTGTGCTTGACTTCCTTCAAATGCGCCTCGATCGTTAGGAAGCTCCCTTCAGGTGTCTTAACCATCCCAGGAAAGGCATGATAAGGTGTTTACTCCCTTCAGACGCTTAGGTCGTATAGGAAGCTATTTGATGATGATGGTAAAACCGTTTTTCAGTGTCTTTTGTGAATGATGATGCCATAATTGTTGGATAATGTAGACGTTATTGACTTGAACCTGGGTTGACTTTCGAGGGGCTTTTTGATTTTATTGTAGTGCCATAAACGTCTGACGATATAGGCTTTATTGAGTTGAACATGGGTTGACTTTCCAGGGGCTTTTAACGATGATGATCTGGGTTCATTTTCCAGGGGCTTTTGAAGATGATGACTAGGGGTTGATTTTCCAGGGGCTTTAGAAGAAGATGACATGGGTTTATTTTCTAGGGGCTTTTGAAGATGGCTTGCATTGCCTGGCGATGTATGAGATTATTAATGTGATTGTCTTCCACTTTAGAAGTGCTTCAATTATAGGGAAGGGTAATGTGATTATTAGTTTGATGTGTTTTCCACTTTAGACACGCTTTGATCGTAGGGAAATATGGTTATGAAAATGACAGTTATGTTAAAAGATGATTATTGCCTAGCGATGTATGTAATGTGTTTGGTTTCATCTTTAGACACGCTTTGGACGTAGTGAAATATTGTTTGAGTTTGACTAAATTGTTGTGTTTGGCTTGCAAGCTAAGTGCATTTGACTTCATAATGTGTTTTGGTAATAATTTTGTGGAGCTAGGCTTTTTGTGTAGTTGATGTGTTTAGAATGGCTGCTTTTTTCCCCCGGTTTTTGGAGCTTTGATGGGATTAGCCCCCTGTCATGGAGATGCTTGAGAGTTGGCTCGTTCAACCAATGCTTGTTTGTGGAGCTTTTGTTGGGTTTAGGGGTGCGCAAGAAAACCCGGCCCAGAATACCCGGCCTGATACCCGCACTACCCAATCATTAAAAACGGGTAATGTTGGGACTAAAAAAGATTTTTTACAAGTCGGGCACCCGCATACCGGTCAACCGAAAATTTCGGGCCGGGTACGGGTATCGAAATTTGTTGTTTTGAGTACCCGATACCCGGTTCAATTTTTATATTTTCATTTTTCCTAATTTTTTTTAGTTTAATTAGCTTTGTTTTTCTAATTTTTTTGGTTTAGCTTTGTTGTAATTCTTACTCCCATTTTTTATGTAGCTTTGATTTTTCTATTTTTTCTTTTCCCTTTATTTTTAATATTTTATCTTATATGAATTTTTTTTTTTTCATTTTACTAATTTACTATTTTCCATGTCTTAGTGATGGACTATGTTGCCTCTTTATTATTATGAAGTGATTTACTATGCATTTTATGTTTTTTCTAGGTTCATTTTGCTTTCACTCTTGTTAAAAAAAGAACAAGTTTGTAATTTGAAGTAGGAGCATAAATATTCTAATTTGTCCAACTATACTTTATTTTAAAAAATAGTAGGAAAAAAAATTGCGGGTACCCGCTTATTTCGGGTATCCAAAATTTCCAGGTAGGTCTCGGGTAGTAAAATCCACTACCCGCAAAGTCGGGTACCTGCTTTGCACACCCCTATTTGGATTAGTACGTCCCCCTATCATGAAGATTTTTGAGAGTTGGCTAGTTCAACCAATGTCTTGTTTGTTAGGCTGGTTGCCTAGTGTCATTGGTAGGATCATTGATGCAAATGCTTGATTAACTTGTTGATTGATACTTCACCCATGTTTACTTGATGCTTTTATTTCATGAGAAATTGATAAGGCTGCTGGTTTATGATGCGATGCTTGATGTGACTTTATTAGGAGCATAGTTTGGGTAAAGCCCCCAATTGGCAACCTGCTTTGTCTTGCAACATTTTCAACTTGCATAAAGATGGGCCCTAGCTTTGCGTGTTTGGGTTGATCCTATATGGCTCCAAAAGTCACTTTGAAGATTGAAATTAATAGCTTTTTCTTATTTTTGGTTGGAAACAATATTGTCTAAAGTCAAACAAAAAAAAAATGATGTCAGAT
>PYUH01000580.1:69122-94610 GCA_016808085.1 Suaeda aralocaspica | reverse complement strand
TTGTAATTTGAAGTAGGAGCATAAATATTCTAATTTGTCCAACTATACTTTATTTTAAAAAATAGTAGGAAAAAAAATTGCGGGTACCCGCTTATTTCGGGTATCCAAAATTTCCAGGTAGGTCTCGGGTAGTAAAATCCACTACCCGCAAAGTCGGGTACCTGCTTTGCACACCCCTATTTGGATTAGTACGTCCCCCTATCATGAAGATTTTTGAGAGTTGGCTAGTTCAACCAATGTCTTGTTTGTTAGGCTGGTTGCCTAGTGTCATTGGTAGGATCATTGATGCAAATGCTTGATTAACTTGTTGATTGATACTTCACCCATGTTTACTTGATGCTTTTATTTCATGAGAAATTGATAAGGCTGCTGGTTTATGATGCGATGCTTGATGTGACTTTATTAGGAGCATAGTTTGGGTAAAGCCCCCAATTGGCAACCTGCTTTGTCTTGCAACATTTTCAACTTGCATAAAGATGGGCCCTAGCTTTGCGTGTTTGGGTTGATCCTATATGGCTCCAAAAGTCACTTTGAAGATTGAAATTAATAGCTTTTTCTTATTTTTGGTTGGAAACAATATTGTCTAAAGTCAAACAAAAAAAAAATGATGTCAGATTATCGGGGCGGTATATGACTATTTGTTCCGATTTTTTAATATCCGACTATATTCGGGTTAATCTGATTGAACAAAACGTTAACAAATATAATCTAAGTATAATAATAGGACGTGATACTAATCACTGTCCTTAGAATAATATTAGCCCCTATACAAATGCTGAAGGGATGATTGAATGCTGAATTACCCCAGGATTCCCCTATTATATAGAATAATTAACACAACATCATAATTATTCTCCATGAATGAATATTCAAAGAGAAGAAAAAGAAAAAACTAAAAGATCAGAATCTTCAGAATACATCCATCAACATGTATAAATAAATACTGAATAGTTGTGTTTTATCCAAGAGTCACAACTCTTGATAAAATATGTAATTATCCTTTAATATCAGACTAATACGGAAATAATTAAAAAAGATATTTTAACGTAATTATATCTACTAATCTGATATTAATTTCTCGTGCCAAGTGCTAGTCTATGATTATATAAATATATAAGTATTTATGTATATCCAAACTATAACTCATAGACCCAAAACAAGCCGAAATGATTTGACCCATTTAAGCTAGCACACACATATAAACAAGTGAAATATTTCTCAATCTTAGCTTTCTATGCGGGATAACAATTCCTTTATATATACATTTAAGACTATTCATTTATATAAGTAGCTTATATAACATTATGTACTTATCTAAAGCCCATTAGTATGTACGAGCTTGAGCTTTTCTTATAATCTCACTAAGCTTTAAATGTATTCCATCCTTTTATTTAGTTGCAACTTTTAAATATTTTATCTTTTATAAAAGATGTTTTCCATGGCTGTCGGCGATGCTAATTAAAAGTGTTGGAGTAATTAATATTGATCATTCATCTCCTTATCACCTTGGTACCGTTGATTGATCCAGTAATGTAAATTCTCATATCGTTCTTAAGGGCAATAATCCTTTTGTTGGGGCTGCTTCTACCGTATCGATACATAAATTAAATTTACCCTTTAAATTTACCAGCCCTATCAACAAAACAAGCATATTTTTTAATCTCAAAGTCATCAGTCTTGTACTTAGTTTTAAGAGCATCTCAAATATCTTTAGCGTTTTTCGACTTGGTATAAATTAAATAAAGAGGTGGTATCATATAATGTAAAATCATTCCATGACATATCTTAATATCTTTAGCAAAATTCCTATTAGAACCTGTCGGGACAGAATCAACAATAAAAGCACAATCGCCGTCAATTTGACCAAGGAATAATTCCATTTTAACAGATCACATTTTACAGTTTTTCCCCTTCAAAGGGGTCAATATGAGACATAACAGGAACAATATAGGATTTGTGAGAATGGAAAAACTAAAAGGAGCAAAAGTATGAATAAAATTTTAAGATTCTTTACTAGCCATAATAAAAAATAAATTTTCAGTTTATACAATTGGAAATAGAACTAATAACGACGGATAATTAAGCATATTTGGAAATAGTACTAGCTATGTCGTGGCGTGGTGAAGATCATTGCCCTAAAGTCGAATTTGTTCCACAATCGTACACACGACTAATTGGTAATTGACTCCAAGGGATACGTGAATTCCAGGTACTCCAAATTGATGTACAGCAGAGGCGATGATTGAGTACTCGTACAAACAATGGTGAAAGAGTATTTATAATTTTCGGTGAAAAATTCAGCGTGGAAGAGAGTGTTGTATGTAGGCCAAGTGGTCAATTGACAATTGTTAAGGCAACAAACAATATGTAAACTAAGTGTAAAGAGTCATGCTTTGTAAAAGTGGGAGAAAGAAAAGTAAATTGGGTTTATCTTTTGAATTACAACAATTACATAATACAACACAATTACAACAACCATGCCTGTCAAAAAAACAACAAACAATTATTACAACAACCATGAAACATGAATATAATCATATGTGATTTTCTGATTGTGTGATATTGATCAGATAAATTCTAATAACCAACTCGAGGAAGAGAAACAATTCCTGCTCTACAATTTTCTAATACTTCATACAAATTACTAACAGCCTCTTCATAACTTATAAACCCCATCAACCAAAACCCATATCCATCTTTACTTACTATCTCAATATATTTGTCACCCCAATTTCTGTTGTTGGCCATTGAGTTAATTGCCCCAACCTCATTCAACCACATGATCACTTTACAATACACCCATTGACCCGGCCCGACACCTGGCCCGGTCCAAATTGGACTATCACTCTTAAACCCTAATCGTAGGTTCGACACGAACAATGTTCCAGATACAGGTCCACCCGTGATAGACAAATAACAAGCGTACGTGTTCTTAAGCTTCTCACCCGGGTTATACCCAAACTCTTTACGGAAAATATGGTCTGACCCGCCCTTGTAAACAGATTTTGCTGCATGGTCAATTCGGGTCATGGCCACGTTAACTAACCCAGGTCCGGTTTTGAAGTGGCTGAAAAGGTTACCCGCCAGATTTTCAGTTTTTTTCGTAGCTGATCCGAATTTTTGGCCAATGGTGCTCACGGTGTTTGCTGCAGTTGCTGGAGGTGAAGCAGGAGTGCTTTTCACGTAAGGGTTGCTGTATGCTGTTGTAGTGGTGTGAGTTGAGTGAGTCTGCATGGTTTCAACTCCTTAGAATAAAATATAATTGAAGTTTATTGTTTTTGTTATACTATGAGGGTTTAGCATATAAGTATGTAACTATGTAAATGTCTAGGCCGGAGAAGGTATTTGTAGATTGGAGGAAAATATGAATGATGCCAAAAGCCTAAATTAGCAAAATGATAAACAAAAATAAAGGAAAGAGAATAGAGAATATATAAGTAGTACTCCATTCTTTAAAAATAAATTCTTAGACACATTTATTCAACATACATAACATAATATTCCGCAGTATAAAAAACGACCATTAAAATAATAACGTGTTATAAACATGTCAAACTAATTAAAATAAAATTAAAACAGGGGAAAGAGAGGCAGAGAAAGAATAAAGATGATAGACGAGGGGATCATATGCTGATTGATGACAATAGATGATAGTTGGCAAAAATGCAAAGTGATTTGAGAATATATGAAATAGTGCGGATCGGAATTGCGGATACAATTGATGCATTGTTTAAAAGTGCTGTCCATTTAACCATTCACGTGTATAGAGTACATATTCTACACTACTGAGTTTCCAATATACATGTACCTAATTAGCGATCAAACGGTTCAAATTATCGTAACTATAATTAAAGTAAAAATCATTAATTAACACTGCACTCTGAGTCTTTGACACATGCCATCTCCATACTAAATATTTTTTTTTGGTAGCTTCTCTGACAAGAATTTTCTATCAATAATTCTCCTAAATTATATTAGTGAAATTTGAAACCTATTGGTATTATATCTCATTTTTGTAAACTATCTAAAGTTCACTTTTTTTTTTTTTTAATATGATTATTACTCTACTACAATTTTTCATACTCCAAGTACAATAATGATTATGAAGTTTTAATAGCTGTGTTGAATTTTCTAATGATAAAATCCTTGCTAACTAAACTAGATAATGCCGGTTTACTTGAAAAAATGAAAAAAAAAGTTTCTCCAAAAAGAAATATTTGTTTAACTTACTCCACTTACACATAAATAAGAAAAAATATGCATTTTAAATACTCTCTATGTTGTTTTATATTTGCTACAATGAACTAAAAATTGTGAGAGTTTTTTGATCTAATGTAGCAAGTAAAAAACAACAGAGGGAGTATTATTTCTTAAATAACAAAAGAAATAAATTGCATGTTAATTTATAAAAAAAATTACCCAATAATTAAAATAATTCAAATATATGGTACTTATTCATTTACCATACACGTGTTCTAAATACTTTTGCAAAACCTATGCGATGCATGGGAATTAATCTAGTTTGATATGTAACACCCTCGTTTTTTAGTTACAACATTTCACTTTTTACTTACACTTGAGTTGATTATTTATAAACTTATAGCATTGATTATGCATTTGTAAAAATTATCAAAATTACATATTAATAAATTATACATTGAGACAAATTTATAGAGCTCAATATATTGATCATATGTTTTCTTATACATTGATCATAAAATAAAGTGAAAGTATGCAACATGAATATTGTGCAACTTTTAAATTATTGCAACATTTAAAAATGGAAGTAGTGTATTATATATTAGATGCTGATAATTATACAATGGCTACAACAACAATTGTTATTTTATATTCACCATACTATGATACTCCACCATTATTGTAATACCCTACATTTTCACGCATTTTAAGAAATTATTTTTGTATTTTATTCGTATAATTTTAATATTTTTATTGAAAAATTATGTTCAATAGGAATATTAAATGAAAAGAAATTAATAAAAATAAAATAAATAACAAGTTTTGGTTGAAAGTAATTTGTTTGTGTTCTCAAATAATATTTTTATGTTTAAAAATATTTTAAAAAGCTTCTAAAAATAGTTTTCAAAGTTTTCCTAATTTATTTAGGATTATTTATGGGTCTCGGCAAAATCCTACTTTGGGGCCTATAAATACCCTATAAAACCTAAAATTTCATATTTTCATGATCATAATAGTCATTAGGATTTCACAAATTTAGAGAGAAGAGAGTAAAAAAAGGTTGCAATTCCGGAAAAAAAAAATACTGTTGTTAAGAAATTCGGGAAAAAAGAAAGAAAAAAAAGGTTTTGGGTTGCCTCGGGAACCGTGCCATCGCTGGACCCCACCGCAGCAACCACCGCGCCACGCCCAGCCGGCCACTTGCATCAAAACTCTTGGAACGTATATACCTTGAGTATGAACAATGGGGGGGGGGGAGTCGAATGGAACAGTGATCTATGACTTCTAATTGGAGTACAAGACGTTGTACTCTTTTCTATTTTTAATGCACTGGATATCCGTCACTTTATGTGACATAGTAATACCTTCTTGGAGTTGCTCCCAAGTTGGTGCCCAATAGGGCGACGGTTTTTAAGGAGGAAACCCGTTCGATGTTGGATCCATAATTTTAAATTTAGTAATTAATTTAATTGATTCCATGTACAGGTAAAAAGGTTGTCAAAGGTAAGTTGAGTGCATGTTTTATTTCTTATTGTTGTTGCATAGTCTTTATTAGTTATGTACTCAGCTTTGCTGACTGTTTGTTTTGTGTGCATGGCTTTGTCTTGGACTTGTCCCTACGATGACTCACCTGTGGTGAGTAGTTGTATAGTAAAAGAAAAGCTGCAGGTACAAGTGGGCATAAGTCATTTCATGATGGGATGGAGTGAGAGCGCTTGCTGTGTTTTGTAGCTTACTTTATTTTAATTGCTTATGAAGACTAACAGTTATTTTGTTTGTTTGATTTTTAAAGACTTTTAATATTAGTTTTGGTTTGGTTTTTAAGGGCCATTAATATAGTTCCAAAGTGTAATAAGTTTGAATTTGGTTTTTAATTTGAAGTTGTTTGAAGTTTAGTTTTAAATTGTTTTGGTTTTAAGGCTTCCGTTGTAGTACTTTGATAAATGCCTTAGCCGTTATCATGGTGGCGGTAATACTTTGGTTTTTCCATATTTAATAGTTTTAATAGATATAATTCTTATTAATTTAATATGTTTTTCGGAAAAATGAGAAGTAGAAAGTTAGGAAAATCTAGGGTGTTACAAAGTGGTTACCAGAGCTTAGATTTTGAAATAAAATGAATTTTATTTTGGGGTACCCTAATTTTTATTTTTGGAAAGAGGAATTTCTTAAATTGGAAAATTGTTGAAAATGGAATTTTTCTAAAAAATAGTGATTTCCGAAAATGGAAAGTTTTGAAAAATAAATTATGCGTGCAGGTATGCAAGGAATCCAGGTATGTATTATGTATTATTGCTTTAATACCATGCGATGAGTTTGAGTAGGAAGTTTGGGCATGTAGGATAGATTTTGTACTGTTTATGTTCTTTCTTGCATTAATGTTCATGTTTAAGGTGATGCTTATGTGAATAGTTGGGTGTAAAGAAAATTGTATGTTAGCCACAAGACCTCTTTTTGTTTTGGGAAGGATGGACCATTAGTTTTAAGTTTTGTGCAGGATGACACATAGTATGCCTAGTAAATATACTCAAATAGGGACATTGGAGAAGAAAGACTATGAAAGTCTGCCTCAATACGTCTGGAAGATACGGTTCTACAGTTTGTACATGAGTACTATGTTGAAGTTACCACAATGGGATCAGCCTGACCATGTAGCAGCTTTGATTGTTAGGTGTTTACCCGACCGTTCACCCTACTTAGAAATTAAGGCGAATTGAAGTTTAGTGATTTTCATTTACTTGGAGGCCTTCCAAACTATTCTAAGTATAAGGATGCTATTGACCAGTGGGGTTGTGATTGGAGGTTCTTGGAGGGGTGTATTGCTAAGAAGGAACAGGAGTACCAACAAATAAATGCAAATGAGGAGACCCCGCCCACACCAAGCCCAGAGGGTAGCCAAGGAAGTGAAGACCAAATGGTAGAGGAGACTCCTATGGGTTCGAAGACTGGTGAATCAAAGGATAGTTCGTATTATGAAATTGAGAACCCAGATCAAGTAATCCCGGTATATGTTGACTTGGTAACCGAATCTGAAGAAGAGAAAGATGAATCAGCTCCTGAGGAGGACATGGAAGGAGAAGAAGAAGAAACAGATGAAGAAATGGGGGATGACACTAAGGACGACCCAGAGTTCGTACCAAGGAAATATGTTATGTCAAGAGACAAGAAAGATAATGTTAATGTGTAGAGACTTTGTTTAGATATAGTTAACTATTGATGTCTAATGTTTCTAACATCTAGTTGAACAGTTTAAGTTATTTTTTACCTTAGTTTGAATAAGTGGCAGTGAGCCATAAGAAATAATGAGAAAAGTTGAGTAATAAAATTATTTTATGAATTAAAGCCTCAAGTAGAATAGAATCAAGGGAATTATTTTTATTTCTTATGTGCTTTATTCTTATTATAATGGTTGTGTAAACAATTAAGACAAAGTGAATCATTCACTCTAAAAGAATAAAACTTCTTTTATGAGATGAAATTAGAAAGTGTTTTGTGCTTTAAGTCTATGTTGTCCTAACTTACAGTTAGACTTAATTTAATACAAAGGTCTTTTCCTCTACAGGAGAAATAGAATGGCTGAACATAGCAACAATCAGCTGAATGAAGTAGTGAGGCAATTAGCTACTGTAGCTGAACAGTTAGCTGCCAGAGGAAATGGAAATGGTAGTGACCCTGCTGGGGAACTCTTCAAGAAAATTTCTCAAAGCAAGCCACCTACTTACCAAGGAGAGCACAATCCAACTATTCTAGAGGGATGTTTGAGAGAGTTTAATAAGTTGTTTGGGGAAATAGAGTGTCCAGAGGAGCTTAAGGTGAACCATGTTGTTTACTATCTTAGAGGAAAAGATAATTTATGGTGGTCACAGAATGAGGTTGTAATAAGGGCTTTACCATGGTTTAATTGGAAAATGTTTCAGGAGCAGATTCATAATAAGTTCTACCCTGTGTTTCTTCAGAAATAGAAGGCTGAGGAGTTTCTAGAACTTAAGATGGGGAGTATGTCTGTTACTGACTAATACTCTAAGTTTATTGAGTTATCTAGGTTTGCTCCTGAGGCTGTAGCAACTGAGAGGTTGAAGGCTAATCGTTTCGAGAGAGGGTTACCCTTAGATTTACAGTCACAACTAGCTGAACAGATCTGTAAATCCTTAGATGATTTATATGGTAGAGCTGCACACTTGTATACCATAGACCAAAAGAAGAAGGAGGTACAGAAGGAAAGCGAGACAAGGGAGTAAAGGAAGGATGGTGGAGGAAACTTCAACCAGCAAGGAAATCATGGTGGATACAAGACACCTCGTTTCAACAACAACTTCCAGGGTTATAGGGGAAACTTTGGGAAGCCTAATTCTGGAAATGGGAATAGTACTCAGGTGACTAGTCAAGGAGGGCGAGTGTACTTTTGCAAGAAGTGTCCCAACAATCACCCAAGGAAGGACTGTGCAGGGAACCCAGTGACTTGTCGGTTGTGTAACAAACATGGACACCGTGAGTATGAGTGCTTCTCTAAGAACAAAGGAAAGGAGGGACAAAATCCTCAAACTAGGGGGAAAACAAAAGGGTTTCCAAGGAAATATGAGAGGAAAGGTGACATCTCAAGCCGGAAGTAGGAACGGGAGTGGGAATGGAGGAGGACAGACTAAGACCTCAGACACTGGAAAGCTGAATGTTATGGCTTGAAGTGAAGCGGATGCTAATGAAGATGTGATCACTGGTACCTTTTCTATTCACTCTCTTCCTATTAAAGTTTTGTTTGATTCTGGTGCAACGTACTCTTTTGTTTCCACTAAAATCCTAGAAAAGTTAAAACCTGTGTTGGGAAAAGTAGATGCCATAGATATGTCAATAGTGTTACGCTTAGGACAGGAAGTGCAATGTTCAAGGAGATTTTAAGATGTTCATATTGAAATTGAGGGAGTGGAGTTTAAGGCTAACCTAATTGAGTTTGATTTAGGTGACTTAGAAGTGATCCTAGGGATGGATTGGTTGAGTAAACATAAGGCTGAGATTCAATGTAAACCACAAAAGATCTCGTTGATGAATAAGGGTAAGAAGGTGAGCTATTGGAGGGCAGGAAGACTAAAGCACAACAAAATAGCGTCAGTAATGAGGTTTGCTAGGTTTGTGAAGAGGGGTTTTCCGATCTACCTTTGTAGTGTGAGAGATGTGGATCATGTTGAGGTTGCTAAACCTGAGTATGTTGAAGTAGTGAGGGAATTTCTTGATGTATTTCCAGAGGAGATTCCGGGAATGCCACCTAAGAGGGAGATTGACTTTACCATAGACTTAGTCCCGGGAACAACACCTATTTCCAAAGCACCCTATAGGATGGCACCTGCAGAAATGAGTGAGTTGAAGGAAAAGTTATAGGATTTTTTGGAAAAGGGTAACATTAGGCCTAGTGCTTCACCTTGGGGAGCACTGATATACGTGTTTTATGTTGTGTTTTTCCCCCATTTTCGGTTGATTCTTGTGCTAAATAGTTAAGTTTGTGGCTTCGTTTTGATTAAATATCGTCTTTCGATGTTAAGTTATGTTTTGGAACGGTTTTAGCATCTTTAGTTGACTTTTAGAACCTTTTACGGTTATTTTATACTTTTTCGGTTATTACGGGTGGTTTTCGGTTTTGTTTATATGTTACAGGAGCGTAATAGAGAGTTATGAAGTCATTGAAGGCTAAAACGAGTCAAAATGTACTTGCCTCGGGATGCGTGCCAAGTCACGAAAAGTCACGAGCGAGATTCGAAGAATCGAGCGAAGAAATAAGCAAGATCGTCAAAATGTTGCTCAACTTGGTTCATGCTGGCGCAGCCCTTTAATCCCCATTTAACCTATGCGCCCGCAACATAGTTCAGAAGTATCAGAACTCACTCAATATTCACCATGCGGGCGCAGGGAACAAATTGGATTTGACCTATGCGGGCGCAGGTAGCACGGATTTTGATCCGTTCGGCTTTTCTTCGCGGTTTTTGCTCATGGGTTTTATTTTAATAAAACCTAAATACTATATATACTCTATGTAAAGGGGGCACGAACCTAACTAGTTTTAATCATATTTTTAGACCTAGGATTCCAAAATTACTTTTTCTCTCTAGAATTTTAGGATTAATTATTTTGTTCATGAATTCAAGCTTTCATTCAATGCAATTCAATCTATATTTTGGTAATTTCTTTCCTTGTGCTTTTCAATCCTTTTAATTTCATGTTTCTCTTTAATTTCTTAGTTTTTAGTCTAGGTTAATTATTTTTGTTGTTTTTGTTCTTAATTTAGTTTTATTAGTAATTAATTTAGTTTTAATTAATTCCTTGTTCTTGATCATGTTGTTTAAATTCAATTTTACTTTTGTTCCCTTAATTATGAGTGAGTAGTCGTTTTCTCTAGGGTTAGGGGATCTATGATCATGACTTGAATTTAAATTAAGTTTTCTAATTAGTTCTTGGCTTCTAATTGAATTCCTATTATTGATTTCTAGCGATTGCAATTAAATTGTGGCCAGATTTAGTTGTAAGTTAGGTTATTGTTGAAATCGAGGCCGAGAGGTAAGATTACCACAATTAGACCACTGAATAATAGGCAAAAACGAATTTATGCGAGCGAGAGCCGGTAAAGGAGTTTTGAGGAAGTCTAAGTTCGAGAGAATTAGTGAGCCCTAGTTCAATGAATGCCAATGAATTGGTTAGTGAGCGTTAATTTAGTTTGTTGATTGATCATAGTGAACCGATAGCCCTAGGTTTGCATTAATAGAGTTTAATCGTAATTTTCCCGACATTTCCTTAGTTTCAATTCTTAGTCTTCTTAGTTCTAGAAACCATTTACCGAAATTTCCACCAAGGCCCATTACACGCTTTAGGCTTTTTAGAGCTAGTAGGATTTAATAGCTTCCCTGAGGATTCGATCCCTACTTCCCTAGCTATATTAGTTAGTGTTGTTCGGTTATTTTTGAGAGGTGTGCGACAACCTGCATCAAGCACCAGTACTGTTTGTGAAGAAGAAAGATGGGAGTTTAAGACTATGTATTGACTATAGGGAGTTGAATAAGGTGACGATCAAGAATAAGTATCCATTCTTGAGAATTGGTTAATAGTTTGATCAATTGAAAGGAGCTACTGTGTTTTCGAAAATTGACTTGAGGTCTGGATACCATCAATTGAGGATTGCTAATGAGGACATACCGAAAACTGCTTTTCACACTAGGTATGGACACTATGAGTTCACTTCTAGACAACTTTGTGGTCATTTTCATTGATGACATCTTGGTGTATTCTAAGAGCAAGGAAGAACATGTGGAACATTTAAGGACAATTTTGATGACCTTAAGGGAGAATGAGTTGTATGCTAAGTTCTCGAAATGTGAATTCTGGTTGGAGAAAGTAGCATTCTTGGAGCATATTGTGTCTAAAGAGGGAGTTGAAGTAGACCCAGACAAAATTGAAGCAATTAAGGAATGGCCTACACTGAAGAATGTAACGGATGTACGGAGTTTCTTAGGGTTAGCAGGTTACTATAGGAGGTTTGTGAAGGACTTTTCGAGGATTGCTAAACCCATGACTTCGTTAATGAAGACAGACTGTAAATTTGAGTGGAGTAATAAGTGCAAAGAGGCATTTCAGACCTTGAAAGAGCGTTTGACTACAGCTCAACTGCTGACCTTGCCAGATGGGAGTGACTCTTATGATGTGTATAGTGATGCTTCTAAAAATAGTTTTGGATGTGTATTAATGCAAAATAGAAAGGTGATAGCTTATGCTTCAAGGCAATTAAAACCATATGAGGTTAACTACCCTACTCATGATCTAGAGCTAGCAACAATAGTGTTTGCTTTGAAAATATGGAGACATTATTTGTATGGGGTGAAATGTAGGATATACACAGTCCACAAGAGTTTAAAGTACTTTTTCAGTTAAAAAGATTTATATATGAGACAAAGGAGATGGCTTGAGTTGATCAAAGATTATGACCTGGATATCCAATACCATGAAGGGAAAGCCAATGTGGTAGCCGATGCTCTAAGTCGTAAAACAAAACATGGAATGAATACCTTGGTGGTTGCTAATGAACTATGTAAGGACATAGAGAGATTGAGTTGGAAATTGTGAAGGAGGGAGAATTGGAAGGTATTCTCTATAATCTTAGTATCCAACCAACAATACTCGAGGAAATTAAGAAGAACTAGGAAGGAGATATGAAACTAGCAGAATTAAGGAAAAGCTGAAAGCAGGAAAGCCTATGGATTTTAAGATTCATGAGGATGGAAGTTTAAGGTATAAGGGAAGGTGGTGTGTACCACAGAAATGTGAGGATTTGAAGCGAAGAATCATGGAGGAGGGTCATAATACCCCGTATTCAGTGCATCCTGGAGGCGATAAAATTTACAAGGATTTAAAGAAGATGTATTGGTGGCCTAGGATGAAGAGAGAAGTGGTTGAATTTGTGAGTAAATGTCTTACTTGTCAAAAGGTTAAATTTGAGCATAAGAGACCACAAGGAAAAGTCCAACCACTTGAAATATCAAGATGGAAATGGGATTGCATTTCGATGGACTTTGTGACTTGCTTACCAAAATCTAAGAATTAGAATGATACCATATGGGTAGTGGTGGATAGTCTCACTAAGTCAGCAGCGTTTATACCCATGAAACAGACTTGGAAAATGGAACAACTTGCAAAGGCTTACATAAAACATGTTGTGAGGCCACATGGAGTTCCAAAGGATATCGTGTCAGATAGGGATTCTAGGTTTCTTTCGAAATTCTGGAAAAGTGTTCAGGAGAACTTTGGTACAACATTGAAGATGAGTACAACTTTCCATCCAGCAACAAATGGACAAATAGAGAGAACAATACAAACCTTAGAAGACATGCTAAGGGCTTGTGTAATGGACTTTCAAGGGAATTGGGAGGATCACCTGGATCTCATTGAGTTTTCATACAACAATAGTTACCATGCAAGTATTGGCATGGCACCCTTTGAAGCTTTGTATGGAAGGAAGTGTAGGAGCCCTTTGTGTTGGAACGACATAAGTGAGACAGTGATTCTAGGGCCCCAATTAATAGAGGATACCACCGAGAAAATTAGAGTAATACAAGCAAAGATTCAAGCAGCACAAGATAGACAAAAATCCTATGCGGATCAATGCAAAAACGCCAAGAAGTTGTGTCTGAAGTTGGCGATAAGGTGTTACTTAAGGTATCACCAATGAAAGGAGTGATAAGGTTTGGAAAGAAAGGAAAGTTGAGCCCAAATTACATAGGACCCTACGATATCTTGCAAAGGGTTGGAAAGGCAGCTTATAAGCTAGCACTACCAATGGAGTTGAGCAAAGTTCACAATGTTTTCCATGTGTCTCAACTAAGGAAGTATGTGCCAGACGAATCACATGTGTTACAACCTGAAACGATAGAGTTAGACCAAAGTTTGACCTATGAAGAGAGGCCAATTAAAATCCTAGACAGTAACGTCAGAGACACTCGTAGAAAGAGTGTCAAAATAGTGAAGGTGTTGTGGTCTAACCAAGAAACCGAAGAAGCTACTTGGGAAGCTGAAGATTTGATGAGAGAAAAATACCCAGAGCTCTTTCAGGTTAGTAGTAGATTTACGGGGACATAACTCGATTCATAAGGGGGGTACAAAGCGACCTGTTTTTCGCGCGTTTTTACCCTCACTATGACTTTTAAGAAAGAGTTTTTTGTTTGTCTAATAAAAGTTGTCAAGTAAGTATCTAAAGTCTACAACAACATAGTGTTTCAGTAAGAAAGTTTAAAGTAAAAGTAGTCTCTATTCAAATTCCATACACTAACCTACACAAAGTTTTGGGACGAAACTTCTTTTAAGTGGGGGTAGACTGTAATACCCCACATTTTCACGTATTTTAAAGAATTATTTTTGTATTTTATTCGTATAATTTTAATAATTTTATTGAAAAATTATGTTCAATAGGAATATTAAATGAAAAGAAATTAATAAAAATAAAATAAATAACAAGTTTTGGTTGAAAGTAATTGTTTGTGTTCTCAAATAATATTTTTATGTTTAAAAATATTTAAAAAGCTTCGTAAAATAGATTTCAAAGGTTTCCTAATTTATTTAGGAGTATTTATGGGCCTCACCAAAATCCTACTTTGGGGCCTATAAAGACCCTATAAAACCTAAAATTTCATATTTAATTGATCATAATAGTCATTAGGATTTCAAAAATTTAGAGAGAAGAGAGAAAAAAAGGTTGCAATTCCGAAAAAAATAAATAAAAAAAATAGAAAAGGTTTTGGGCTGCCTCGGGGTCCGTGCCATCGCCGGACCCCACCACCGGCCACCGCAGCAGCCACCGCACCACACCCAGCGGGCCACCGCTGCATCGCCTTCCCGGTTTTGGTATTATTTTTCGAAACTTTTTATAAAAAAAAAAAAAATTCTACTTCTTTCTTTTGATTCAATCTTGCAAATTCATGTTCTTAATTATGCTTAATCATGTTTTTATAAGTTTAATCATGTTTTGATATAAGTATGAATTGTTTAAAGGCATGAATTAATTTTGTTGTTCATGAAATTATAGATAATTAGGGTTTGAAAACGTTATGAAGTTACGAGTTTTTATGTTCTAAACTTTGATATTATGATCATAAATTATTGTTGGATGAATTTATGATGATGTTATTAAGTTTAGATTGTTTTTTAAGGGTTTTAAACTTAATTTATAAAGCTGTCCAAATTTTATAATCATGAATTTGAGTTGAATAAATATTATGAACATGTTTTGGTATATAAAAAATTGTTCTAAAGCCTAGATTGATTTCATAAATATGTTAGTAGATTGTAGAAGTGTTTTGGTATGATATTATGATGTTTTTATAAGTTTTTCATGATTTTAAAGTTTATAAATAAAACTGAAATTTTAATAAAAACAAGTTAAATTAAGTTTTTTAAGTGCCCAAAATTGTACTAGTATAATCACACATCAATTCTATATTGATATATATAAATTTTAATATGTTTTATGAAGTTTAAAAGTGATTTTAAGCATGTTTAACATGCTGTCCAGATTTTATAAATTAATTAATTAGGCTTTTAAAGTATGTAATTAGCATAAATTGATCATATAAGTTAAGTATTACATTGTATGATCGATTTATGTTGTTTCCGGAAGTTTTCAAGGAGTTTTGATAACTTTAGATTGCTGTCTACTTTTCTAAAGTGGCATTTTATTAAGGTTTATAAAGCATAAATAAGTCCCCAAAACTAAGTAGTATTGCAATAGAAAAGAAAAGTGAAGTATGAAATTGAATAGAGGCCATATAAGGAAGTTTTGGACAAAGTTTCCAAATTAGAAGTTAGTTATAGTTGTTGTAGAATTTAGTTAACAAGGTTTTAGTTTAGTTTCGAGTTTTCCCTATGTAGGAGATTTTGAACTAGTCCACTTCTACAAGTTGTGGCGGAGCACAGTTATTTTACAAGGTACGTAAGTACTAAAGACAAACACAAATGTTAGATTGCATGCTTGAGCAATTCTTGATTACATAAAATCTTGTATGCTTATTTTGAATGATGAATTTATGTGCATGGCAAGTTTATTAGTAGCATGTTCTTAAAGTATGATGGCATTCCATGTTAAATAGAAAGTTAAATTTTTATAAGCTTGAATTGGAATGTTATGATCAGTTTAATTTGGCCAATGCTTTATTAATCAAGGAAGAAAGTTATTTTTAAGTTGGTTCTATACTTAATCAATAAGAAAAATAGTTGTGAATTTTTATTCACATAATTAAAAGAAGTTATGAGCAATTAATTTTAGACATGTTGCCACTCACAGTTTAATGTATGGTCAAGAAGGAAGTAAGCTATTAGCCACTCACAGTTAATGTGTGGTAAAGGATGTTCAGTTTAATTAAAGGACACACATAAATTTAATTAATTTGGAATCACCTTATGTTGAAGATAATTAAATTGGCTTACTTGATTAGATGCATGTCTTTGTGTGATGTTGCATGAGAGTCATAAAATTTCTAAACCTGTTAAATCACGTAAAGTGTAAGAGGACTTGCATCAAAACTCTTGCAACGTATATACCTGAGTATGAACAATGGGGGGAGTCGTATGGAACAGTGAACTATGACTTCTAATTGGAGTACAAGACGTTGTACTCTTTTCTATTTTTAATGCGCTGGATATCTGTCACTTTATGTGACATAGTAACACCTTCTTGGAGTTGCTTCCAAGTTGGTGCCCAATAGGGCGATGATTTTTAAGGAGGAAATCCGTTCGATGCAAGATCCATAATTTTAAATTTAGTAATTAATTTAATTGATTCCATGTATAGCTAAAAAGGTTGTCAAAGGTAAGTTGAGTGCATGTTTTATTTATTATTGTCGTTGCATACTCTTTAGTAGTTATGTACTCAGCTTTGCTGACTGTTTGTTTTGTGTGCAAGCCTTTGTCTTGGACTTGGCCCTATAATGACCCACCTGTGGTGAGTAGTTGTATAGTAAAAGAAAAGCTGCAAGTACAAGTGGGCATAAGTCATTTCATGATGGGATGGAGTGAGAGCGCTTGTTATGTTTTGTAACTTACTTTGTTTAAATTGCTTATGAAGACTAACAGTTATTTTGTTTGTTTGATTTTTAAAGACTTTTAATATTAGTTTTTGGTTTGGTTTTTAAGGGTCATTAATGTGGTTCCGAAGTGTAATAAGTTTAAAGTTGGTTTTTAATTTGAAGTTGTTTGAAGTTTAGTTTTAAATTGTTTTGGTTTTAAGACTTCCGCTGTATTACTTTGATAAATGCCCGAGTCGTTATCACGGCGGCGGTAATACTTTGGTTTTCCATATTTAGTAGTTTTAATAAATATAATTCTTATTAATTTATGATGTTTTCCGGAAAAATGAGAAGTAGGAAGTTAGGAAAATGCAGGGTGTTACAATTATTTTATATTTTTATAAATCACAATTTTTAATTTACTTGACTTTTAAAACTTGTTTGAAAAGTATAATTAATATATAACTTTATAGCTAAAATTTTTATTATTACCTAAAACTACGTGTGAAGAATAAAAAAACACTCGTTATATTAGATTATTTCATTCAATCAGTCATTTCATAATTGAAAAATTGACACATTTGCAATGTTAGAGTTTTTAATTTAGCGAGGGGAGGGGGTAGATTACTTTCATATAATGAATTATATCATGGATTCATGGCTTATAGAGATGTGAACGTGTCGATCTGAGTAGTAGCTTATTTGAGCTAAGCTTGATAATTATTAATTGAGTTTGAGGTTGAGCCGAGCTCGAACATAACCGAGCTTTTCAAGATTATCGTTGGAGCTTGGCCCGTTTAAATTTTCAGTGCTCGAGCTCGGCTCGTTTATTTCTTGAGCTGAAGCTGAAGCTCGAATCATCCCTGTGAGTAAATGAGCTTATGAATATACGAGTTTTCTACATGTTTTTTGTAAGCATCTCTTTACCCAATTTACGCAACGAAATATATAATAAAGATAAAAATATAATCACTAATAAAAGTCAAAAGTTTAATGCAATGCCAAACTATTCAAATAATTACATTTAAGATGAAATAAAATTTAATACAATCTATTTTTGTTTGTAATCAATAATTAAACTACTCCCTCCGTTCCCTATTTTTCTTTACATATGTTGTTTTGGGATTGTTGACCCTAGGGGTTTTGATGATAACAAACACATACTACTAATTGGTTACTTGTTTTATGTCAAGCTAAACAAATATTAGTAGTCGTTGTACCAACAGAAGAGCTTGTCTCAAGTTCAGTTGTCTCAAGGAAGCATTGAGATAAATCGTACGTAACCTAGAAGATTTATGTCAACACTTGAGAATATTCAGAGAATATATGAAAACAAGATTTCAAAGTATATTCTGAGAAGATACGGAAAGTATATTCTAAGAAGATATCATCAAGATCTTTGAATGTATTTGGAAAAGATATATAAACAAGATTATGGTAACAAATCTGTTATATGAAGAAAGAAGCATGTGAATTTAGATTGAGAATTGATCTAAATTCACTTTATGAAGAATATCCACCAAGATATTGGTGAGATGTGAATCGTGAAAACAAGGAAGGAAATCAGAAAAACCCTACTTGTTACTTCACTATAAATATTGAAGATCAGAAGAGAAGAAATCAACCAAGACTTACGCACATCACTGAAGGCATACAAGACTAGGTACAAGAGTCAGTTGTACTAGGATTGTGTTCACTTTTATGAGTCTGTAATCTTGAGTTCGGGGAGAGGTGAGTGATTTGAGTGAATCACTTGTAAAGAGAAAGAGAATAGAAAGTATTGAGTTGTACTTAGAGAATAAAGAGTACTGAGTTGTACTTAGAGAATAGAAAGTACTGAGTTGTACTTAGAGAAGGCTGGTCAAGCCACCAAAAGAGAAAGAGAAGAACTTGTTCAGGGGGAACAAGTTTAGGGGAAACAAGTACTGAGTGGTACTTAGAGAAGTCCATACTAACTAGGATTGTAACAGAGTCGTTGGCCCTAGTTAGTAAAAAGAGAATTGAGTCAAAATCCCTAGTGGTCGAGGTTTTTTCCTCCTATTGGGCCTAGGAAAGGTTTCCTCGCTAAAATCGTGTGTTCTCTACTTGCCTCTTACTCTCTCTATACTTGTCTCTGTTTTACTTGTGTCTAGTTTAACTTTTATTGTTTGCCAAAACTAACGATTGGTATCAGAGCAGGTGCTCATATTTGATTGTGTGCAGGTAATTCTGACGAGTGAATCCTGGAACCATGGCAAACAAGGAGGAACGACTGACTGAGATACATTCCACTGTAAGGCCTCCCAACTTCAATGGGAAGTACTATCGTGAGTGGAAAGCGAAGATGGAGACTTTTATTACTGCTGATAACTTCCAAATCTGGAAAGTGATTCAAGATGGTTCATTGATGACCCATGAGATGCATCTTAAAACTGGAGAAGCAGAAATATCTAAAGGACGGTCTCTTGCTCTTAAAGCTGAAGGACGTTTCATGACCAACACTGAAGATGAAGATGAGAATGATTCAGAAGTAAGTGGAGAAGATGCAGCCTTGCTGGTGTGACAACTGAAGAAGATGATGTACAAAGGAAGGGTCAAAGGAATAACTGCAGTTAGAACCTCCAGAACCACTTGTCACAAGTGTGGAGGTCTGGATCACTTCATTTGAGATTGTCCACTGTGGGAGTCAGAAAAGGGCAAAGAGAAGGTGAAGTCCAAATTTGTAAAGAAGCCATTCTTTACGAAGAAGGACTCCAGAAAATCCATGGTAGCTGCTCTATAAGAGGATGATATCACTGATGAAGAAGAAGAACACCTTGAGGAAGAGACTGCTCACATTTTTCTCATGGCTAGACTTGAAGAAGCAGAAAACTTAACCTGTCTCAATGTAAGTCCCTATGCTCTTAAGGAACAAATTAAAAAACTTAGTGCTGCAAAACTTCAAGAGCTTCAGCTGGAAACTCTGGATGAATATAAAGAAATTTGCAAACATGTCTCACAACTAGAAAAATCTTTGGAAACATGTAAAGAACATGCTAAGTGGATTAAGACTAAAAAAAGAGATATTGAGAACCGCTTCTTTGAACTATTTGATAAAACACTGAATTAAATCAAGCTTGTGAAAAAATTAAAGAAGAAAATATATTCTTAAATGTGGACTTGCAAGGATACAAGTGTCTAATTCCTGAAACAAGTTTCATAAATCTGTCCCCCACACAAGCTGAAAATAATGAATTCTTAAAATTAAAACAAGAGGTCGCTGATTTAAAAACAAGAAATTCAGATCTTGAAAGAAGCCTGAAGTCTAATCAAAACAAATCAAGTCATGTTAATACTGTTAATTGGTTTTAAAAAAATCAATCTAAGAACAGATCAGGTGTGGGTTTTAATCACAAGAGGAGAGACAAAGTCAAGAAGTATGTAGATTTACCTAGCAACAAAATTTGTACTTTCTGTGGAAAATTGGACTCTTCAGGGAGGTTGTACCAGAAAAATGAAACAAATGGATGAAAACATGAACAAGTTAAAACTGATTTGGAAAGTTAAGAATGTTGATAAAAAGGAACCCAAGCAAGTCTGGCAAGTGAGGGGGAACAACCTGTGGTACCTCGACAATGGTTGTTCCAAGCACATGACAGGAGACGAAACACAATTTCTTTTACTTGTTGCCTATAATGGAGGAACAGTGACTTTTGGTGATAATAAGAAGGGTGATATGATCCCCATAGGTAAGGTTGGTAAGTCACAAAAATGTTCCATAGACAATGTATTTCTAGTCAAGGGGTTAAGACACAATTTACTCAGGATTTCCCAATTCTGTGACAAAGGGAATACTGTTCGTTTTACATGTGAAAAATGTCTTGTCGTTGACTGCAACACTGGAGACATCGTGCTAGAAGGTAAAAGGAGAGGGAACACTTATACGGTTAACTTGAACCTTGTTCCTAAAAACAGTCTCAAGTGTCTAAGTGTTGCAGACAATGATCCATTACTGTGGCACAAACGTTGTGGACATGCTAGTCTTTCACTACTAAACAAATTAAGACAAAAGGACTTAGTGATTGGTTTGCCAAACATTAAGTACAATTGTGATAAAATTTGTGATGCATGTGTTAAAGGAAATCATATTCTCTCATCTTTTAAATCAAAAACCTTGGTAAGTACTTCTAAGCCACTTGAGTTGATACATATGGATCTTTGTGGTCCAGTAGATGTTCAAAGTAGGAGTGGAAAGAAATATGTATTTGATATTGTTGATGATTATTCTAGGTATACATGGACCTTGTTCCTTGCTACCAAAGAACAAACCTTCGAGGAATTCGAAACTTTTGCGAAAAAGGTGCAAAGAACAAGTGGATATAAATTGGTACATTTACGATCTGACCATGGAACAGAGTTTGATAATCAAAAGTTTGATGAGTTTTGTAGTGAACATGGATTAGATCATAACTTTTCAACTCCAAGGACACCGCAGCAAAATGCTGTAGTAGAGTGAAGAAACAGAACATTGGAAGATATGGCAAGAACAATGTTAATTGCTAGTTCATTGCCCAAGAATTTTTGGGCAGAAGCAGTTAATACAGCATGCTATATAATCAACAGAGCTCTAATAAGACCAATCTTTAACAAGACACCTTTTGAATTGTTCAAAGGGAAAAGGCCAAATGTCTCTTACCTAAGAACATTTGGTTGTAAATGCTTCGTGCACAACAACGGTAAGAAACACCTAGGAAAATTTGATGAGAGAAGTGATGAAGCAGTTTTTCTAGGTTATTCAAGTCATAGCAAAGCTTATAGAGTTTATAATAAAAGGTCAATGTGTGTTGAGGAAAGTGTTCACATTATCTTTAATGAAACTGACATTGTGTCTCATGATGGCCAGGATGATGATGAATTTGAAATTGGACTAACACGTTTGACAGGTGACAAAAGAACAGGTGATGATGAACAAGTTGCAAAAGAATGTCCTCATGTCCAGAAGAAAACTGATTAGCATGAGGAACAGGAACAAAGTAATGAACTTGGACAGGTGAGCACACCAGAGACACTTGAAGAGACAGAAGAGGTGGAACAACCAGTTGCAGATGACAACAATGGAGAAGTCACACCACAAGGGAGTTCCAGCCCAAGCCTTGGAAACATCAAAGCTCAGATCCCATAGATCTCATCATTAGTGATATAGACAAAGGGACACAAACAAGGTCTCAAATAATAAATTTCTGCGCTTTCAATGCATTTCTTTCAACGCTTGAACCAAGAAATCACAAAGAAGCCTTAGGTGACCCTGATTGGATCATAGCTATGCAAGAGGAACTAGGTCAATTCAAAAGAAACAAGGTATGGCATCTTGAACCTAAGCCTAAACATCAAAAAGTCATTGGACTTAAATGGGTGTACAGGAACAAGCTTGATGAATATGGAACAATTGTCAGAAACAAAGCTAAATTAGTGGTAAAAGGCTACAATCAGCAAGAGGGTATTAATTTTGAGGAGACATTTGCTCCTAGAGCTAGATTAGAAGCCATTAGAATCTTAATTGCTTTCGCTGCCTATATGGGATTTCAGTTGTTTCAAATGGATGTCAAATGTGCCTTTCTTAACGGATACTTAAAGGAAAATGTCTATGTGAAACAACCTCCTGGTTTTGAAAATGTTGATTTTCCTAACCATGTCTATAAACTTGATAAGGCTCTTTATGGACTTAAGCAAGCTCCTAGATCATGGTATGAAAGACTTTCAAATTTTCTTTTATCTAATGACTTCAAAAGAGGAAAAATTGATAAAACTTTGTTTCTGAAAAACAAAGGCACTCATATTTTAGTAGTACAAATTTATGTTGATGATATTATCTTTGGTGCTACTAATGAGCCTTTGTGCAAGTATTTTGCAGATCTAATGAGTAAAGAATTTGAAATGAGTATGATGGGAGAATTAAACTTCTTCCTAGGGCTGCAAATCAAGCAAACTGAGGAAGGAATTATGATTCATCAACAAAAATACATCAAGGAACTTCTGAAAAAATACGGTCTTGAGAATTCCAAAGACAACCATACACCTATGGGTACAGGTAAACGTTTAGATGAAGACATAAATGGTACAACTGTTGATCAAAAACAGTATCGGGGTATGATTGGTTCTTTATTATATCTAACTGCTAGTAGACCTGATATAGCTTTTAGTGTGGGAGTATGCGCTAGATTTCAAGCCAATCCAAAGGAATCTCATTTAAAGGCTGTTAAAAGGATCTTCAGGTATCTCAAAGGAACAAGTGACTTAAGCTTGTTCTATCCTAGTACTAATTCATTTGATCTAGTAGGTTTTGCAGATGCTGATTATGCAGGTGATTTGGTAAATCGCAAAAGTACATCCGGGATGGTACAATTCCTAGGGACAAGTCTGGTATCATGGAGTTCAAAGAAACAGAATATAGTAGCCTTGTCCACAGCTGAAGCAGAATATGTGGCAGCAGCAGCATGTTGCTCTCAAATGATTTGGATCAAACAACAGCTTAGAGACTTTGGAGTTAAATTTGAATGTGTTCCTATTTACTGTGACAGCACCAGTGCCATTTGTATTTCTAAAGATCCAGTTCATCACTCCAGAGTAAAGCACATTCATATAAGGCACCACTTCTTAAAAGACAGTGTTGAGAAAAAATTAGTCAAAATGAAATTTTGCGCCACTGAACAACAAATAACAGACATACTCACTAAACCATTACCTAGAGAAAGGCATGAAAAATTGAGACTTGAACTTGGGATGATTAGATTAAAATAATCTTCCTAGCTCTAAAGCCCTCAATGACTAAGTCTAGATTGGCACACATACACAATCATGGTACAATTAATTTTGTACACCAATAAGTCTAGGGTGAGCATGTTGAGATCACAATAATACTATTGAACTGCCTAATTTACAAACTTGATGGCATCTTTTATGGCACTTGTCCTCAAAACCTTTTAGTCAAATTCTCCATTTTTTTAAAAACCTTCTTTATAAACTAAGCAAAAAAAAAACAAAAAAAAACGTAAAATTTAGGGGGAATTAATCTACAATTAATCTTCTACCCGTTTTGAGCACGTCCTTCACATTCAGATGTCTCATTAAAAGCCCAACCTAGTTCATAAGCCTAAATTGAATGAACCCAACTCTTCAAATGTCTCTTCTAACCTATTTATACCTCTAAACACCACCTACCTACCACAATTACACACTCGTTCAAATTCAAATTCACAAACTTCAATTTCTCTTCTTGAAAACATCTACTTTCCTTGCTCTTCCTTGCAATTACAATGGTGAAAAACAATATCCAAGTAGACAATGAAAACAAGTCTACCTTCGTTGCTCCACCTAATGTCCCAACACAAAAATTTACATCTCTTACCTCTTCTAAAACCAGAAAAACCCAAAAGTCTCAAACCCTAACTTCAAAGGATTTGGGCTCAAAGCGTAAAAGGGAGATAGAAGTGGTTGAGAGTGACGAGGAAAATGAGTCTACGGCTGAAAAGGAGCAAGTTGAAGAGGAGGAGAAAGATGATGATGAAGAGGGTGAAATTGATGGAGAACAAAGCACAAATCTATTAGTGCGTGGTTTGGCGATCGATTTAAAGTGGTGCAAACAAAGTAAGTTTGATCAACTCCTTGACCTAATTGAATTTCAAGGATGGAACTTTCTATTTGGAGAATGTTTTGTTAATCATATGTCTTCAACTGATGTATTTGCATTATGTGGTTCATTTACTCGAATTGGGGATAGTTGTGCGAGAGTAGTTAATGGAAAAATTATACAATTAACTGTTGAATCTTTTGCCATTGCTTTTAATTTAAGTTTGGAAGGTTATGACTATTATGGTAAACAAAAGGTGATTATTGATTTTGGAGAGGGAATTGTGAATGATGTAGTTGTTGAATATTTTCGTGGAAGGCGTGGAAGAACAACTGTGAATGTGAGTGTTATGAGTGCATTGGGTAAGTTGCTGTTTACTCTTGTGCGCAAGAATGTGCTCCCACGAACTCATGGACGTGGGAAGGCAACATTGCTTGATCTTGCGTACATGTACTGCCTAGCCACAAAAAGAAAAATTAACTTTGCTTCTGTGATGGCTAAACATCTCACTCACTGTATTGAAAATCAAAATGCTCTAGGCTATGGTGCTTTGTTGACATATCTCATAGCTCAGCATACCACCATTCTAAAGAAACATTTAGCTGCTCCAAGTTTTATTGATATTCTTGGTAAAAACTCTTTGTCTTTCCTTAAGCTTGAAATTGTTGATGGTGTGGTTCAATTTAAAGCCAGAGCTAAACCTGCAAATAGGCCTGCTGAGAAGGAAGCCGGGGCACGGAAAAGCCAAAGGCTTGCTTCTAAGGGTAAAGTGCCTAAGGTAGTTGAGGTTCAACCTATTGACACTACAGTAGGCTTTGAGAAGTATCTTGTGGTCAAAGTAGGTGACCTGATGGCTCAGTTGGTCGTGGATGTTCAGGAAGTTATGAATAAGCAGGATATATTGAAAGGGATATTACTGTAAAGGCTAGATGGTGTAGAGAGGAAGATGGATGCTTTAGGGGTTGAGATAGTTGATCTCAAGGCCAAACTCAGCCACTTTCTAGATGATGTAGTGATTGAGGAAGAAGAAGCTCAGGACAATGAGGACGAACATGTGAAGGAAGGCAGGGGAGAGACAACCAAGCTATCAGAACAACATACTGAAACTGCCACAGTTGCCATCCAGGAGCAACAGACTAATGATGCTGATGAATGATAATCCCACCCCCCCCCCCCCCC
>PYUH01000580.1:0-69110 GCA_016808085.1 Suaeda aralocaspica | reverse complement strand
CCCCCCCCCCCCCCCCCCAAAAAAATGATGAAAAAAACAAGAAAAAGGAAAAATCAAATGCTTAGTTTATTTTGAAGCTTTTTTTTTTCTTTTTTTTCTAGTTGTTTTTACTCTTTTTCTTTCAATTTTTTTGAGGACATTGTCTGTTAGTGCTGGATAGTTATGTTTAATTGATGGTATGCATAATATTATTGCTTTTGATATATGATGTTCTTTGACTATAACTTATCTATTGATGTTGTGATATGCCAAAGTACTTTTAGATGATGACAAAAGGGGGAAAAGGAGCAAAAGAAGAGACAAAAATATCGAAGTATTCCTTGTCTCTTGCCTCTCATGCTTGAAACTCCCCTTTCTCTTTTTAAAAACTCAATAATTTTTTATTTCTTTCTGTTTGTCGTACTTTTTATTTTCGAGTTATTTTAAAATGTATCTAGTTTATTCTATACATTATATTTTTGTCTAAGTGTTTGTCACCATCAAAAAGGGGGAATATTGTTGATCCTAGGGGTTTTGATGATAACAAACACATACTACTAATTGGTTACTTGTTTTATGTCAAGCTAAACAAATATTAGTAGCCGTAGTACCAACATAAGAGTTTGTCTCAAGTTCAATTGTCTCAAGGAAGCATTGAGATAAATCGTACGTAACCTAGAAGATTTATGTCAACACTTGAGAATATTTAGAGAATATATGAAAACAAGATTTCAAAGTATATTCTGAAAAGATACGGAAAGTATATTCTAAGAAGATATCATCAAGATCTTTGAATATATTTGGAAAAGATATATAAAACAAGATTATGGTAACAAATCTATTATATGAAGAAAGAAGCATGTGAATTTAGATTGAGAATTGATCTATATTCACTTTATGAAGAATATCCACCAAGATATTAGTGAGATGTGATTCGTAAAAACAAGGAAGGAAATCAGAGAAACCCTACTTGTTACTTCAATATAAATATTGAAGATCAGAAGAGAAGAAATCAACCAAGACTTACGCACATCACTGAAGGCATACAAGACTAGGTACAAGAGTCAGTTGTACTAGGATTGTGTTCACTTTTATAAGTCTGTAATCTTGAGTTCTGGGAGATGTGAGTGATTTGAGTGAATCACTTGTAAAGAGAAAGAGAATAGAAAGTAATGTGTTGTACTTAGAGAATAGAAAGTACTGAGTTGTACTTAGAGAATAGAAAGTACTAGGTTGTACTTAAAGAAGGCTGGTCAAACCACCAAAAGAGAAAGAGAAGAACTTGTTCAGGGGGAACAAGTTCAGGGGAAACAAGGACTGAGTGGTACTTAGAGAAGTCCATACTAACTAGGATTGTAACAGAGTCGTTGGCCCTAGTTAGTAAAAAGAGAATTGAGTCAAAATCCCTAGTGGTCGAGGTTTTTTCCTTCCTATTGGGCCTAGGAAAGGTTTCCTCGCTAAATTCGCGTGTTCTCTACTTTTCTCTCACTCTCTCTATACTTGTTTAGTTTTACTTGTCTCTAGTTTAACTTTTATTGTTTGTCAAAACTAACAGGGGTGTTTCATATCTTTCTTTACCAAACAACTTTATTAGGTTTATAATATTTTTTTATTAAGATGGACCCACACATCACCCACTATTAGCTGCAAGTTGTTTCTCTTTCATCAATTATTACCCCAATTTGACCCCACTACTATTATTATATCATGTACCATAATGAAGAGGTGAATAGTGACGGACAAGGAAAATAGGGAATGGAGGGAGTATACTACCTTAAAACAAATAATCGAGCTTGAATGAGCTACAAACAAGCTATAAATGGGCTATGACGGAGCTTATAAATGAGCTATGAACGAGTTGTTCGTAAGCTCTGATGAGCCAAGTAATAGGTTGTTCGAGCAAAGCTCGTTTATTAATTGAGCTTGAAAATTTTGTTCACCCCTGTTTGTTTACATATGAACGAGCGTTGACCGGTCATTTTCATAGGCAGTTAACGAGCATATCGACTCATTGACATCCCTAATAGCTTATATTTGATTGGGAGTACGATATAACGATGGGACTTGGATGTTTGGTTCCAGTTAAACTTCCAATTAACGAAATATGCTTGCAAGATTTTGTTATTATACTAGCAATTTGGCCCGAGCGATGCCCTGGATCGATCTTAATTACCAAATATGTTATTATTCATAACTTTTATATTTCACTTTATTATTATTATTATTATTTTGTAAATTTTTTGGCTCGTGCAAAATTGATAAAGATTAGTTATCTATGGTAAGCTTCTCGTAATTTTTTTCTTAAAAGAAAAACATTCTTTTTTTTTCTGGATGAAAATAACAACAATTGGGCACTTCGGATAAGGAAATGTGTTAGGAATAGTCTCTTATCGTACCTTATATTTGTGCAAACTATAGCATTTTATTATTTTATATTGTGAACAACTAATCAACAATAATAAAGTGAATTGATGGTTGTGTACTTACATTTCATTTGAATGGTCACGAGATCAATTCTTAATGGCTACATGTTGCTATCATTCTTAATTTTTTTAGGGTTTTTCTACATTGTGCCCCTGAGGTATTGAGTTTTCTACGTTGTGCCCTCCTAAATTAAAACTTCCGCGTGGTGCCCTTAAGGTTCAATTAGTTACTATGCCATGACTTTGTTCTTAAACAAATATTAAATCCCCGTAAATTATTTGTTGTATGAACCATAGTGCTCATAGTGCACTTTAATTGCAAGGAAAGTTGTAAGAGTATGGGCCATGAACGGAGGCATATGAGCCACCAAATTGAGATTGAAATTGTGACATTTTTAACGAAAAGGTCATGGCTTAGTCACTTAATGAACCTTAGGGGCACTATGTGGAAGTTTTAATTTGAGAAGGCACAACGTAGAAAACCCAATACTCCAGGGGCACAATGTAGAAAAACCATTTTTTTTATTACAATGGAGTATTATAGTCTATCTATCTATAACTAGACTAAAACCGCTACCGCTATTACAATTTTCCCTCCTGAATCACCTATTATTTTATATATTTATATTGAATAATAATAATAATTATTATTATAAATTCATTAATTAATCTTCTGGATAATTTCTAAAACTAGTTGTAGATTTATTTTTTAATTAGAAAATTTTATCCAAAAATTATGCACAATGTAAACAATTTTTTATACTAGAATTTTTTTTTTTTTTTTTTTTTGCCTTATTTTTGTTATCCACTTTAATGAATTGTTAATCACTCTTTCTATCATAATTTTTTCTTTATTCTCAAAGTCAAAAATTAATAAACTGCCGAATTGTACTTATACTCTTATGCTAATTAGTTGCCCTGTTGGTAGAAACTAAATAGTTTTCATTATTTTCTAATTATTGTTCACCTCCAAAAATCTTTTCAAGTTATGGTCAAAATGATGAATCACCATTTTTTAAGTAGATTTTCCTGATGGTTCCACGTGCTAAAACGAGATTTCTCCATTGATAAATAATTTAAAATTAAAACATTTGCTCGAAAATTATCTAGTTAATAAATATTGGGTAGTTGTTACATTGAAAGTAATTGGTAATGGAAGATGATGGTTGAAGTATTTCATAATGGTGTTTGCCTGATAAACTTTTTATTCAAATCAAATGACATTTATGTTATAAAATGGTGTTTTAGGGGCTATTACAAAAGACATGCAACCAGTTTGAAAAAGTAGGTATGGGTATTGTTTGTGTATCCATTTTGTCGGACGCATGTTCACATGTCTCTAAACTCTAATCCAATTGTTAGATTTCATGTTAAGATAAAATAGGTCTGGGTAACCTAACAAAGAGGAGGAGAGTTAAATTAGTCCACAAGCCCAAGGAGGTTCCATCCTAAAACCAATTGCCTGGAGGAGTAACTCTCACGCTTATAAACTAGTTCAACATCCCCTATTTCTCCGATATAGGACAACTCACAAGTGGAGTTCCCAATATTCCCCCTCACTTGTGAGTGTCCTTAGAATTCAGAGCTAACTGGCAAGGTCAGAACAAATCCTTTTATGAGCTGGACATCCTGTCGAGGAACCATAACCAGTTCCTATTAATAACCCAGTTTAGAAGAAACCCACAACCTGGGCTCTGATACCATGTTAGATTTCATGTTAAGATAAATGGGTCTGGGTAACCCAACAAGGAGGAGGAGAGTTAAACTAGTCCACAAGCACAAGGAGGTTCCATCCTAAAACCAATTGGCAATAGGAGAACTAACTCCCAAGCTAAACTAGTTCAATAGCCCCTCTTTCTCCGATATAAGACAACTCACAAGTGGAGTTCTCAACACCAGAAAAATCCTTAGAGTCAGAGATAAGACCCACAAATTGAAATTCTCTAATATTCATTCTTGAACTTTCCAATAACGCATCTTTTAATAATAACTAAAAAAAATTTAAGTATGTGATTTTCATCCATTGTACACCAAATACGTTTAGAAAAAATAATAAATACTCCGTAAAAAACTTTAATACTTTTAAGGCAAAAGCTAACAAGCGTTCTGAGGGCATTTGATAAGCATGCTATAAGTAGAAATATTAATTTTTACCAAATATTAATTGCAACGGAAAAATGCATACTTTTAGCTTGAATTCTCAAATTTTAACATTTTGAAAAATTATTTAATGCTTAACTAACGCTTTAGGGACGCTTGTTAGCAAAATCCTACTTTTAATCATGCGTTACTGTTGCATTCTAGAAACTCAATTTCACCACCAAATGAAGGTTGATAGCTTAGTAGCTGCTGTTGATGACACAATAATAATGCATGTAAATAAAACAATTAAATTCGACGTTAAATTCAAACCAACAACGAATTTATGAAAATGTTATGATTTTGGTACGACGCAAATCACTTTATTAACTCATTGACTAAACAATAGTCAAGCCTCCTTGTGATAACCACAAATACATATTGAAGTAGAGCATTTAGTAATGCAAAACATAGCAATCATATTGAACAATGGCATCTCCATTCTTATTGTTAAAGGTATGAGTCTTAGCTTGAACATAACCTCTTGCAAACCTAAACAGTCCACTTCCACCAACCACTGGCATTTCTCTTACCGTATTCTCTGCTGCATTTCTCCCTAGCACTGTAATACTACTACCATTATATTTTCCTTCGGAAAAAGCAAAATTCATGGCCATCAAAAGCCCAAAGTATTTTTGGCTAGATAATGCATAAAATCCTTGGGCCTGGCCCATGATTTTTGACCCAAATTTGGGCCCTTCGGTTAATGGGTCATCAATCATGTTTATCATTCCGAAAGAGGTTGAGGAGTTCTTGAATGGGCTTACAATCATGACAGAAGTTGGGTTAGGCCCACTAAGAATGTCATGCCAGAATAACTTGAAATGGGTTAGTTTTTCGTTTTTGAAATTGAGCCCAAGTTGTTGAGCTTCTTCATCATATATGGGCCTCCCAAAGGTAGCTTGGGTTGAAGTGAGGATGGAAAAAGAGAAAATACAAGCAATTATGAGAGTTTGTGTTATAGTTTTGACAAAGTTTGCCATTGTGTGATCCATGTGGTGGAGAATGGAGAAGAGCACTCTTTGTTTAGGGGAATTTAGTTGATTTGATTGCTTAAACATTTGCCTGTCCATACATGTATATATAGTGGAAAAAGGTGATATAGTGAATAAAATAATTTATGGCGCTATGATCATGACCTCATGGTATGCTTAGTTTTGTTAGTGAGTACGTACCTAATTACTACACGTTTATTAATTTTATCCGTTTTCTAATTATAACATTTTATTTTACACGTATTTCAAGAAAGAGATTTAAAGGTATAAATGAATAAATTATTAAAAATAATTTAAACACCGATAAGCTCTAATTTTTCTTCTACTTGTTTAAATTTATGTTGTCTAATGTAGTCGTTTACGAATCCAAATTGCTTTCTTGAAGTGTGTGCCAAAAAATTTGTAGCAATAAAAAAAAGATGTATTATCATCTATTTAAGTTAAATGTTAGGTAGCTTGAAGGAATGATGTGCACTCTTTTAGGAATCATTTTGTTAGGAGTAAGCAAGCCAATATATTCAAATGCAATGCAAACAAGTACTAAATTAAAAGGTTCTGACAATAAAAGTTTTTGGTATTAGCAATTTGTTGCACAGTATTAGAAATTTACTATGTGCATATCATCTTTGAAAATAATCTGTATTGTTTTAGATTAAAAAAATAGATAGTAAGTTTTTAAAATCATTTTTCATTAATAATGTCCATTCATTAACCTTTTTCTCTCATATCATTTACCTTCCTATTAACCTTCTCATCCTCTAAATTATCAAAGATATGACTAATATTAAAACGATTTTACTAATGAACGCTCACGAGGCGTTTGATAAACATTAAATAATTTCCTAAATGGTAATCATTTGAGAATTCAAGTTAAAATCATCCATGTTCACGATGTGATTAGTGCTTGTTTAATATTATTATTTTCACTTGTACATACTTATACAACGCCCCGGGAATGCTTGTTAGTTTTTGCCATATTAAAATCCATTATTCATTAAATGTTTATTTCTATTTATTTTTCCAAATATATTCACAAGTATACTTCCATTATTATTCTATCATATATACGACCCTTTTAATCCGATCCTTTATTTATTTAAAGCTTTTTCCATTTTTGTAATTAAACAATTTTGTCATCTTTTCTTATTCTCATTTGCAATTTTTGTTAGGGCTAAAAAAATTTTATAGGGTAATAAAAAACACAATCAAACAACTTAATTATGCGTTATAACATATTGACATACATTAAGGCTAATTTTTTTTTAAATGTTTGCGTCTTTGCTTGATTAAAATTTTGGTGCAGTTGCGCCAAATTATCTAGATGATTAATCAGTTAATTGTTGTTACCAAAAAAAATAGCCTAATATAGAAACAAGTAGCCGAATATATTTATGTAGTAACTGTATGTCTGTATAAAATAGTGTATTAATAAAAGAGTGTATAAATAAAATAGTGTAATAGATTGAAATATTATAGAAATTAAAGCACCAACAAACAAACTCATGAATCATGATGATAAGTTTGGCGCAAGTTTGCACCAACAGTCTAGTGAAGCACATGCTATCTCTGAAACTAAAAGTAATATGCCACATTTAATTTGAGTGTAATTTAATTTTCCGATATCCAAATCCATAATCCATAATCATTTCACACATGCCATTAATTTAAACCTATATATTATATTCTCCATATTCAAGAACATATATATGAGAGACACCATGCTAACTAACTTCTTCAATTTTTATATTTCAACATAGGGGAGGAGGGCAAATTAAAAGGGACATTAAAATAAGAATGAAGCTAAGAGAGGTAGAGAGAACTAAGCTGACGTTTGGTTCAAAATATGGTATGGGGTTCGTATGATTGTATGAGGAATGAAACCTGAAGTCAAAATGAGTTTGGAGCTCAATTCTTGATACTACATGTTTGGTATGAAAACAAAATTCCTTTATTTGATAAGTAGATAATGCATAGGTATGAGCTAAACTCACCTTCCCCTTGCGTTTCTTAAACTAATACCTACCTTCGGGGATTTGAGGTATGGTTTTATTTTTATAATTTTGCAAAACAAACACAAAGTAAGTTTTTCATCATTCCCATACCTCATTCCATAATTGTTTGAACCTAGCACCCCTTAATTGGAATTCATGTGATACCAACAAGGGCATGGGCTGGGTTGGCATGCAGGTCTGGTGTTGAAGCAGACTATCGCACACCTCTGTAAAATAAATCGAACAATACTAACTAATATAACTACGGAAGTAAAGGATCAAATCCACAGGGAAGTAATTAAATTCTATTGGTTCTAAAAAGTAAAAACTGTGTAAGGGGCCTTGGTTGAATTTGTTAGTTAATTGACAAAAATTAAAAGAGACAATGAAAAAATACGAATTTAAACTCAATTTATAAAACCTAGGGCAATTGGTTCACCGTGACCAATCAATAAATTCATAAAATAAAAATCAATTAATTCAATAACTTTCATCAAACCAGGGCACCCGAATTCTTTCGAACTTAGACTCCCTCAAAACTCCTTTACCAGTTCTCGCTCGCATAAATTCGTTTTGCCTATTATTCAGTGGTCTTATTATGGCCGGTAATCTTACCTCTCAGCTTCGATTTCGATAGTTACCTAACCTACAACTAAATCTAGCCACAATTTTAATTGACAATCAATAGAAATCATTAATAGGAATTTAATTACTAATTAAGAACTAATCAATTAACTAAACTAATTTATAAACATGTTCATGGATCCCCTAGCACTAGAAAACTAATTACTCACACATGATTATAAAAACTAAAATAAAAATCAAAGAATAATTCATGATTCATAAACAAAAATAAACAACAATTAACAAATTACTAATCAAGAGTTATTTAAGAAATTAAAACTAATCAACATAAACAAAGCAATAACCAAAACTAAGAAACAAAACTAAAATAATAAAACTAGAAAGAAAAGAGAAAGGGAAAGAAATTACCAAAGAAAGTAAACTTGAATTGAATTGATTGAAAGTGTTTAACAAACTAATCTAATCTAATCTAGAGAGAGAAAGTGATTAAGGAGTAATCAGGATTGTAAAACTCTAAAAATTGCTAAAAAAAAAAAGGTGATACTTAATACACTACAACATATATAATATTAGGTAACACTGAAGTGGGAACACTTTTTCAAAGGTGATACTTTAGTGTAACACTTTATAATATGTAACATTTTAAGATAGCACTTTTTAATAATTCACTACAAGATAACAGCTAATTTGCGACGGACAAATTCCGTCGCAAACTTAGCATTTTCCGTCGCAAAATCCAATTTGCGACGGAATTCCGTCGCAAAACGTCCGTCGCTAAATTTTTTCTCGCAAATTTCTAAATTTGCGATGGAATTTCCGTCGCAAAAAAATTGCGACGGAACTATTGAAGTTTGCGACGGAAAATTCCGTCGCAAATATGCAACTGAAAACTAGTATAAAAACAGTTTATTAGTATCGTTTTTTATGACCTATTTGTATCGTTCTTGTAAAACGATACAAATAGACAGTCTATTAGTATCGTTATTTTTACAAAAACGATACTAATAGTGGTTTTTTAAATATAAAAAAATAGCTATTAGTATCGTGGTTTTAAAAACGATACTAATAGCGATTTTGAAAAGAAAAAAAATAAAATCACAATTGTAATGCAGGATAATATTAATAACCAAAATTAAAATTATAACAAATACTATATTAAGGTAGCTTATAAAACAGCTCCAAAAACTATACATCAAACAAACAAATATATATTTGTCATCTCTCAATGCCAGCTAAATCCACAGATGCAAACAGCCCCTCAATATAGACCCTGAGATCAACTCTTTTCCTTGGACATGGATAGTCAAAATGCTGCAAACATATAGAAATTAACATGTTTGAACAAAACAGCATGATATCATTAATATCGATACATTCTAATCACAAGTGTACCGTGAGACGGCTACTCCTTTCATTCAAATCAGGGCCACTCTAAGCACCAAAAAGACCATATTCATGAGAGATATTATCAGCAAATTAAAAAATTAAGTAGCATGCAGTCATGCACAATGTCATGGAAAAAACAATTTAAGAATGGTGGGATGAATAGATGAAAAGCAGTACCATAGTGTATGTCTTCCCAGAGCCAGTTTGTCCGTATGCAAAGATGCAAACATTAAAGCCGTCTAAAACTGATGGTTAATGATTGAGTATCTGCGTATATTGCTCTGTATACAAAAAGATAGGCATAAATTATACCTATAGGTAGGTGCAAACGTGTCTAGTGTGCAACACTCCTACTCACATGGAGGATGAAAAATCTTACGTTGGGGTGCATTTGTATACTACTTTGTTAAATGAAAGACTTTCCTTGCATCCCTTCCTTGCTTATGAGGATGGACAATCATGATATCCATCTTCTCCGACATAATCAAAAGTTGATACTGTCAGATTGTCCTTGCAAGAATGGTCTGACTCTACAATAGACTCGAATTGAACTATGTAACGACACAGCAGTTCAAAATAAAATGAGTTAATCATGAAAAACATAGATGTCACTCCAACATACATACTCATCCAGACCTAATTAGATGGATGTCAGAAGTTAAAGAAAACAAGAATACCTTTCAAGTCTTGCACTTGATTGTAAAGTCACTCCAACATACATAATAAAGTTTTATAGGAAATCTCACTAGTTTTTTAATTTCTTCATCCCATTGTAGCTGAGCTCTCTTCACTTCTAAATTGGTCTCTTTGAAAGAGACTTTAGTTCCTGATTATCAATGATAGGGTAAGGGAAAACAATCGCTGAAGAAAAGAAAAGACATGAAATTCAAGACAGAAATAGGCTAATCATTTTAAAATTAGTACCAGAAGTTCTTTGTGTTGCTCATCTACTATTCCTTGTAGCTTCTGTGTTGCTGATGCCATGTTGGATGACTACCTCTCTTCTTCCCCCACAAATGCAATATTCTGCTGCATTCTTAGACTTCGCATCATGCAAATTTGTTTCCAAGATAATGTAAAATGCTTCCAAGGATTCTTCATGTGTAAAACTTTCTGTTTCATTCTTCAACTTTCTGTAAATGCAAATTCTTTCTTTTACAACTCCTAATTCCCAGAACAGCAACAACCCCCTGCCCCCCCGGCAGAACAGTGAGAACCCCCCCCCCCCACTGCAGAACATCAAAACTGCCCCCCCCCCCTGCAAAACACAACAACCCCCCTTGCCCCCTCACTGCAGAAAAGCAAAACAACAACAATCCCCCCCGTCACTACAGAAAATCAAACAACCCCCCCCCCTACTGCAAAACAACAAAGACATCAAGAACCCCCCCCCCCCCACTGCAGAACAACAAAACAGCGACAACCCCTCCCCCCACTGCAGAACAGCCAAGACTAAATCACCAACTTAAACCAACTACTACAACAGCTAAAAGCAACGACAAAAATCACCAACTGAAACCAACAACTACAGCACCTAAAAGCAACAACAATAACAAAACCCTAAAATTACAAAACCCTAAAATTCGAATCATGAACAAAACCCTAAAATTCAAATCAAGTGTTTAAACCTAAAATCCTACAAAGGAATTTAAACATTCATAATAATTTAAACAATCAAAATAATTAACGCATGAAAATACTTCGCAATTTCAAACCTAAAAAACCGACAAACGCGCGAATTTAAACCTCAAGTGTTTGATTCGAAGATTCGCTCAGCCATATATATGTTGTAGCCGCCGTTGGAGGTGTAAACAGAGGTGAAGGAGAAGAAGAAGTTGACGCCGCCATTGAAGGTGCAAAGACGAAGAGTGAATCGCAAATTTAGCAATGATTGGGAAAAATTGACGAATTGACGAATTGAAAGTGAGGAGAATTGAAAGTGAGGCGAATTGAGAAAATGAAACGAAAGTGAGAGATTCAGAGACGGCAAGAAGACGCCAAGTTCGAAGGAGAAGGGATTTTGGGCGCAAAGTAGAAGAAGAAGGGAGAAGGGCTTTTGTGAGAGACTTTTTTCGCGACAAAATAATAAAAGGGTTTGTCGCTTTTTGCGAGGGAATTTTGCGACGGATTATTCCGTCGCAAATACAAAATTGCGTCGCAAAAATCAATTGGTCATTTGATTTGGTTTGTCATTTTTTTTGCGACGGATATTTCCGTCGCAAACAAGCAAAATTCCGTCGCAAAAATCCGTCGCTATTTTGCCGATTTCTTGTAGTGATTAACACTTTAATGTAACAATTTATGATATATAACACTCATTTAGTAACAATTTTTAATTGATAACACTTTAACGTAACACTTTATGGTACGTAACACTTTTAATAGGTAACATTATTGGGACAACACATACACTTTATATATATTGCGATTTAACTTAAT
Organism: Suaeda aralocaspica; assembly: GCA_016808085.1. Lineage (NCBI taxonomy): Eukaryota > Viridiplantae > Streptophyta > Magnoliopsida > Caryophyllales > Amaranthaceae > Suaeda > Suaeda aralocaspica. Next base: position 57,173 of record PYUH01000580.1, on the reverse strand, counting down.
GTAATCTAAAGTTCTAATATCTTTAATTATGATTAGGAAATATTTTTACTAATTATATTTTGCATAAATTCATCTTTAAAAATAAAAGACCTGTTTACTTCAACTGAAAACAATTGAACTGATCATTAGAGCTGAACTGAAAGTTTTTTATGAATAATTAATGATTAGCAGAACAAAAGAAGATCTGAGCTGAACTGAAGTTAACTGATTTTAAGCTAAAGTAAACAAACATGTAATACGAATTAATTATATCAAATTGCGATCTAGTACATCTATATCTATAGTCCATACACTCTAAAAAAACAAGCAAATTATACTAGTGAAAAAATGACCATTAGTAACGCTCTATTAGTATCGTTTAGTATAAAAACGATACTCATAAAGAACTATTGGTATTGTTTCTAATAAAAACGATAGTAATAAAGGTTTTTTAAAAACTATGTTTCATTATTTCGTATCGATTTTGCTAAAAAAAAAACTATATGAATAGTACCATTTACAACAATACGAACATAACCCACATTCATTTATCTCCTCTCTCATCTCACTCATCTTCTTGTTGTCTCTCATTATCTCACCCATCTGTTTCTTTAGGTTTCTTGGGTTTTCGAGTTTGGTAAATTAGGTGCTTGGTGGTTTTCGTATTAGGTTCTTGGGCTTTTAGGGTTATCGAGTTGGGTTTTCGTATTAGGTTTTTGAGCCCAATTAGACGTAGCGGTGGAGGCGGCGGTATAATTCACCACCATCAGCATCACCATTATTCTCACCACCACCATAAAGGTTTTGGGTTGATGTGATGTTGTTGTTTTAGATTTTGTGTTTTGGATTTGGGTTATTTTCAAGATTATTATTTGAATTATTTTCTTACAATTATTCGTGAATTATTTGCTCGAATTATTGGTTGAATTTGTGCTGGAATTTGGTGCTTATATATGCTCGAATTTTTCTACTGTTTTTTGCTCGAATCTTTCTGTTAATTTTGCTACTATTTTTTTCCTCGAATTTGCTTCAATTATTGCTTGCAATATTGATTCAAATTTTTTTATTAGGGTTTAAATGCTTAATTTGGGGGTTCACAGTTAGGGTTAGAGTTAGTTCTGATTTCAATGTTTAATATGGGGGTTCAGGGTTAGGGTTCGGGTAAAATTTGTTCTGATTTTAATTTCTGTGAAATTGTGCATGATTTTGCAAGTATTTTTGTGCTCAATTAGCTGTCAAATTATGCTCAATTTTGCTAGGATTTTTGTGATTGAATTAGTTGTGAAGTGATTTTGCTTGTATTTTAGTGCTCGAATTAGCTGTTAACTTTTTCTACATTTTGCTAATTTTTTTGCGCTCAAATTAGCTGTTAATTGTGCTAGATTTTTTTCTAGAATTTTTGTCCTCGAACTAGCTGTTAAATTGTGCTAGTTTTTGCTACGATTTTTGTGCTCGAATTAGCTGTGTAATTGTGTTTGATTCTGCTAGGATATTTGTGCTCGAATCAGTTGTGAAAATTGTGCTCAAATTTGCTTGAATTTTGCTTGAATATTTGCTGTTAATTTTATGCTCGGATTTTGCTTAATTTTTTCAACCGTAATTTGATATGTTACGATAATGCTTAGATGTCGTATGAGGTGACTTCATTAGATTTAAGGAAATGTATAAAGAATGTTGTTGATGATGGCTATGATTAGTAAAGGAAAATGTTTGACAACTATATGGAGAAGAACCTGGGCTCGACATAGTTGATTGGGAGATAATAGGTAAGCTCGACTTGTTAAATCTGCTTTGTTCTTTTTTCTCTCCTGTTCTGTTATGTTTTAGTCTGATTTCTCAATTCTGGTTTCTCAGTTTAGTTGTGCAACCCTTTATTTTTGCTCCATCAATTGCTCTCTTGACTTAATTTTTATAATCATTTATTTTATGTTGTTTGCTTTAGATTAGCTTGGTATTGCAACCCTTTACTTGTTTAATCAGTTGCTCTCTTGGCTAATTATTCTTTAAATTTACTAATCTATCATTAAAGTAATAATCACTACAGTAAAGTAATAGGTTGTTCTGGATATTGTTTTGTTCGCAATGGTTGTTTTTCCTGATTGGGCTCTTAGTGTTGATATGGTTTGCTAATGGGCATATAACTTACATTTCAATGGAAATTACGTATTAGACTGTCTTGTTGTACTAATTTCTTCACATGAACATTAGCTTGATTTACTTTAGATTACAAAAGATGCTATGATGTTGCACGCACTAATGTAGTTAACACCTTTATCCTACTCACTAAATCCATATCTGGTCTCTGCATCATAAATAGTATTGTGATATTGCGAACCGGCTTTTATGTAAGGTGTGTTCTTCTTGATTGAATTGAAAAGCGAAGGATATGACAAGTGTGGATATAAGAGATAAGATTTGTAACCAGGTATAAACACAAACTAGATTACCAAGACCAGGGACCAAGGTTCTGGTTGACAATGAATGCATAATTTGCTCTCGTTATAAACTAAACAAGGCAATATTAGAATAGTTTAATTGTCTTTTTTCAATCTTCAGAGGTTAACTTTCAATTTTGGTGGTTATTTTTATTGGTGATTGCTTTTATATTGGTGTTGTTGGAAGAACTTGTTAAATTAAGGGGCACACATGAACTAATCTTGCAATCTAGGGTTTACTCAATTTAAATTATTTGTCAATTTCATTCATTAATATTCTACTATTTCTTACTTATAGGGTTTACTCGTTTTAGTCGTTAAATTTCTGATTCTTCTGAGTTTATATTGGAGCTACAAAATTATATACATATCTATGGGCTAAGATGATGTTTTGAGGTTAGGAGCTTGTTTTGAGGTTACATTTGGTGCATTGTAATGATTGTTATGGAGAAAATTTGGACTGATTTGGTTTTATTTTGGTGGTTGATTTGGGCTTCTTTTCAGGCTATTTTGCTTGCAGTTCTAGTGGCTGATTTTTGAGTGTTTAGGTGCTATTTTCGGGCTGTTATGGTTAATTCTTGGGGCAACTTTTGTGGCAGTGTCCATGTTGCTATAAGTTTGGACTGGAGTTGTTTTGGTGGTAGCTTTGAGGGTATTTTGTGCTATTTTGGGAAGTTTATTTGACATTTAGTTTGATTTCTTATGTTTAAATAAGAGTTTATTTTGGTGAGAATATTGTATATTCAATGTTCTTTATCTTAGAATACTGGTTAAATGACTCTAAGATTAGATTTGAATTCTATACTATAGGATATGGTGCCTAATGAGAATTTGAAGGTTGTATATATGTTTCTCATGCATATTCAATGTGAAGTTTCATTTTTGAACTCTTGTGGTTGTTGATTATTTCATTTGTAAAGACACACCTTATGAGTGTATTTTGTCTAATCTTTTTATTTATTGTTGTGATTCGTCTTTTTTCCCTTTGTTCATATTTTGAGTAATCTCTCCGCGTTTTCTCAGTAAGATCAAAATCACCCGTGTAACTTTACTTTGGTTTGTGAATAATTACTTCTCTCTTTCCTAATAATTTTTTTTATTCTTATAGGATCAAGATAATGATCATACCCATTTGTTGGAGTAAGCAATAGGCAACGTAAGCAAGTAAACAACGCGATTGAAGATGGAGAAATTAATGGAGACTATTACACATTTAGGAGTAGTTTGAGACTCATTTTTAGATTAAATCTTTTGTTACGGATGTTTTTAAGTACATTATTTTAATTCAAATATCTTTGAATGACTACCATCAGTTTATAATTTGAAATGAGTGGGGTGTATTGTTACAATGATACATAGATTTTTGATTTATATATTAATCAGCAATTATTATTATTATTATTATTATTATTATTATTATTTATTAACGCTATCATCATTGAAATCAAAATCACCAATCATCATTGAAATCAAAATCGTCAATCATCATCATAAAATTAATAATTATTATTATTATTATTATTTTTACATAAAAAAAAGTGTTACATATGTTGATCGACAGATGTTACATATTATCAAATATTGTGTTACTATGGATCTAGTTTAGTGTTACATAAAGTTATAAATATGATACACAATGTTTATGAAAGTGTTACTAAGGTTAACGAATATGATACTTAAAGAATAAAAAGTGTTACCTATAATATTCAAAGGAAAAATAAAAGCAAATGAAAGAAAATGAGAGGACAGAAGAAAACTTTACCAATTTAAACAATGAAAACCAAAACAGATCTCACATGTGAAGCAGGGCAAATTACTTATGTAGCCTCCTCTGGACCAGCTTCCCTCTGCACATATCACAACTCTTTCCTCTCTAATAGAAAGCTATTGAAAGAGGTGAATTTGTACAACTATCACTCTTGTACCTAAGCTCCCTCGGCTAGTTACTTTTTGACCTGTAAGCGGTTGCCAAACATTCCATTTTTTTAGCCGGGGCCGGCCTCTGTCTTAAAGGTTGAAACTTGACCTGGATTTTAGGCCCATAACTTGTTGCAATACTACATACAAGTGCATAACTTAGGTGATTTGTGCAAACTATAGAGCATTTTACCTAATATAATCTCTTCAAACCAAACATGGTTGTAGCAAGTAGACAAATAGTTGAGGATATCACTATAATACGTGGGAAGATATAGGAGTAAAAGTGCACCTCCTCGCTGTATTATTAAAATTGACATTAGAAAGACTTGTGATTCAGTCGAACGAGATTTTCTCAAAGAAATTTTGTAAGTTCTCCAGTTGCTAGGAAATTTTGTAGTCTTGGTAAAGCAATGTGTGAATTCCCCACATACTCATTGGCTTTCAATGGGGAAGTGCATGGCTTTTTTCAAGGAAAGGGGACCCTATTGCTTAGAGTTGTTTCCAGCCTCTCTTCATCTCGAGGGCTCAATGCTAATGTCACCAAGTCATATGTTTACTTCTGTAATGTACTTGTTGATGTACAACATAAGATCATTGAGGGCTTAGGTTTTGTGATCGGTTCTCTCCCATTCAGATATATGGGTCTCCTTGTTTCCTCTAAAATGCTCTTTGTGGAGGATGCCAATTATTGGTTGATAAGTTAGTAAGAAGAGTGAGAGCGTAGGTTTCTACATCTATGAGCTAAAACTGATCCAATAAACAGTGTGCTCATGTCCCTTCATGTGTATTGGGCATCTCTTTTTATCATCCCTAAGAAGTTTCTCCATGAAGTGATGGCAATTTGCAAGAACTTTCTTTGGGAAGGTAAAGAAGTTTATCCCCCCCCCCCCCTGGTAGCTTGGGACAGTATCTATAGATCTAAGCAGCAAGGAATAGTAGTAGTTCAAAACTGCATTAATTAGAATATAACCGCTACAGGGAAATTGGTGTGGCAAATTGCACAACATAAAGAGAGCTTGTGCGTACAATGGGTAGACCAGGTATATATAAAAGGCAAGACTTATAAAAGGTTTTGATGCTCAAATCAATGCATATAAACTTATAAAAAAAACTTGGGTAGTGAAGGACATGCTTAAAAGAGGGAACAATGGGAAAGTTCGGATGACCGAGATAAAAATTGCTCTATTGCTAGTGGCTACAAGTGGCTGTAGCTCTGTGGAGAATTCAGAAATTTGCATTCAATTGCAGTCTATTAGTAACAGCAGTAGAGAAGCAAAGCAACAAAGTTTCTTTCTTTCATTCATTTTTCATTCATTCAATCTCAAGTTGTATTCTTGCCTCACAAGACATCATACATTCTCTTTTATATTGAGGCACCTGAGGAAATCCCTAGAAAGATATCAGGCCTCAGGCCCAACAATACATCACATAGAAACCCACACAAACATAACATCTGAGCCGTCATTCTACCTAACATATATTGTTTACAGCACATGACACTCACATGACAGTTTAACAATTTAACTCAGTACAATATTTCTTTAACCAACAATAATTGTAACTTAACTTAAACATGAACAAGATCATAAATCAACTCATCATCATATTCCAACACTCCCCCTCAAGTTGAGAGTGAAGAGTGACTTTGAGCTCCCAACTTGTGCAGCAGCATTTGATGTTGAGATACAGGTAGTATCTTGGTGAAGATATCAGCCAATTGTTGTGAGGAGGAGATGTAGGTAGGAGCAATTTCATTGTTATGAGCTTGATCACTGACAAAATGGTAGTCAATTTCAATATGCTTCGTCTTCTCATGATGATTTGGGTTTGCTGAAATAGCTAAGGCAGCTTGGTTGTCACAGTAAATTGCAGTAGGATGCATTTGTTTCATCCCTAAATCTTTGAGGAGTTGCTTGATCCATAGAACTTCACACACAGTGAATGCAAGAGACCTATATTCTGCCTCAGCACTGCTTCTTGCAACCACAGATTGCCTCTTGGATATCCATGAAATAGGTGATTTACCCAAGAGAAGACAGTAGCCAGAAGTAGATCTTCTTGTATTTGGACATCCGGCCCAGTCACTGTCACAGTAGGTTGTGAGTCTAGCATTGGACTGAGAAGCAAGAAGTATGCCCTGGTTTCTGGTACCAGATAGATATCTGAGTACTCTAAGAGCTGAATTGTAGTGAGCATTTGTAGGAGAATGCATGAATATATTGAGAAGATGAACTGAGTAACCGATGTCTGGCCTAGCTTAGTGATAGTGAAATAGATAAGCTTCCCACTCAGTTTCTGGTATGCTGCTGAGTCCTCCAATGGCTCTCCTAAGTCAGCAGTAAGTTTTAGGTGTGAGTCTAAGGGTAGGTGAAGCTTCCTACACTTCAGCATGTCATATTCTTTCAACAAGTCATGAATATATTTCCTTTGTGACAGGAATATTCCCTGAGCTGATCTATCAACTTCAATGCCCAAGAAGTATCTCAGAGCACCCATATCCTTCATATGGAATTTTGATGATAGGAAAGCTTTAACTGATTTGATTTCTTGTGCATTTGTAGCTGCAATCAGCGTATCATCTACATAAACCAAGATTACAGTTGTGTGTTTCTCATGGTGCTTAATGAACAAAGTGTAGTCACACTTGGATTGTTGAAATCCACACTCTTGGAGGGCTGCACTAAGTATCAGGTACCACTGCCTTGGAGCTTGTTTAAGCCCATACAAAGACTTGTTCAGCTTGCAAACCAACTTGCTTGACACAATGTTGCATGTCTCTCCCTTAGGTTGTACCTGAATTCTGTGGCCAAGACCTTGGTGTACAGGAGGGAGCTTCATGTACACATTTTCCTGCAGATCACCATGAAGAAATGCCGCATTTTTAACATCCATTTGATCTACAATCCAATTTTCACTTGCAGCTATAGCTAGTAGAGATCTAACAGTTGCCATTTTTGCTATAGGGGCAAATGTCTCATCATAGTCAATTCCATATTTGTGCTTGTTGCCAAGCACTACCAATCTAGCTTTGTGTCTTTCCAAGGTACCATCAGACTTGTATTTCAACTTGTATAACCATTTACAGCCTATTGCATTCTTCCCTGGTGGTAATTCAGTGATTTCCCATGTATTGTTTTCTTCTAAGGCTTCTAATTCTTCATTCATGGCATGAACCCACTGTTTATCTTTAGCTGCTGTCTTAAATTGAGTAGGTTCTTGCTCATCAACATATTTGGCTAGAAAACATGAAAACTGATCACTCACAAGTGTGTTTGTGGTAGAGTTAATTTTTACAGGTTTTTCTTTCATGCTAACAAAATATGTTTTGTAATCACTTAACCAACTAGGTTGTTTATGTTCCCTAGTTGATCTTCTCACACTTGGTACTTCTGTGCTATTTTCAGGGTTTTCATTCTGTTTTTCACCACTTTCTTCCATATTTTCCTCAACTGAATCATTATCACTTAGACTTTCTTCTTGTGCATGATGTTATGACTCAATACTTTCCTCTACACTTGCTTGTTTTATTTGAGTGTTTATGTGATCTACACTCTCTACAGACTGAGAATCCCTTTTAAGCTTAAAAGGATAAATTCCCTCATAGAACTTCACATCTTTACTGATAAACACTCCATTTATATTTAAGTTTAATAGCTTATATCCTCTCTTATTTGGGGCAGTTCCTAGGTACACACAAGGAACTCCTCTTTCTCCAAACTTGTCTCTTTCTCTACTTGGATTATAGGACATAACTAAACATCCAAAGGTTTTTGAAGCAGAATAATCAAGTGGTTTATTATTTATTACCTCATAAGGAATTTTTTCATTTAGCAGAGGAGTTGGGAGCTTGTTTGTGTTGTGCACAACTGCCTGAATACAGTCTCCCCAGTATTTTACTGCCAAACCAGCCTGAAACCTTAATGCCCTTGCCATTTCTAAAATGTTTCTGTGCTTCCGTTCTACTCTTCCATTTTGTTGTGGCCTACCCACACAAGTGGTTTGATGCACAATTCCTTGATCAGCATATATGCTTTACATTGCTTATCATCAAACTCAAAGGCATTATCAGACCTAATTATCTTTACTTGCTTATCATACCGTGTTTCTACCATCTTCAAGAAATTACTAATAGCCTCAAATGCATCTGATTTTTGCTGCAAAAGTTGTATCCAAATCAGTCTTGAATAGTCATCTACCACTGTTAGAAAATACCTGCAGTGTGTTCTTGTCTCTGTCTTGTATGGTCCCCAGATATCCAAATGAATCATGTCAAACATGTCTTTTGCTCTGGACATACTTCTCTGATACTGCACTTTTTTCATTTTAGCTCTTGGACAGGTAATGCACACTTTATCTGTTTTCAGGCTCAATGCACTAAGTTCAGGTATCTTCTTGATCTTTGACATAGGAGCATGTCCAAGTCTCTGGTGCCATAACAGTTCTTCAGAGACATGTTCTGGCACCTTGACTTCAGATGGAACCACAACCTAATTACACTTTACTGCACAATTTTCTTGATGACCTTGCTTCAAGATGCTTGTGAGGTCTTGTGCTATTTCCTCCAAACTTTTATCTATCAGATAGTACAAACCTTGGCTTGCTCTCAGCTCCCTACTCCTTTTACATTACCATTTCTTCTGTCCGTGATCACACAATAGGTTGGATAGAATTCTACCTTATAGTCACCATCTTTCACTAGCCTTTAAACTGACAGCAAATTGTGTTTATACTTAGGCACCAGAAGAACATCTTCTAACTCAACGTTGTTCTTTAGCTTCACTTTGCCTTTATGTGATATACATGTTGTTTCTCCAGTTGGAAGACTAATTTTTGGTCCATTTTTAACTTCTTCTATATCTTAAAACTGCATTTGATTTGTGATCATGTGATTTGTGGCACCTGAATCTATAATCCAGCTTCTGCATGCTTCTTCAGCAGCATAGTGACATTAGATCACTTGAGCATAATTTTCTTCAAACATTTCATCATCTGAATCACCTTTTCCTGTCCTTGTTGAAGGCATGGGAAGCAACTTTTCCAGTTGTTGCTGTGTTATGTTCACACCAGAGTTATTTATTCTTGTCACATTCACTTCTCCTTATGAGCTTGAACAACCCCAGCATAGGTGTTTCCACCTCTATTATTCCTTCCTCCTCTATTTCCTCTTGCTCCTCTACCACCTCTCTGATACCCAGTTCCTCTTCCTCTGGTGTCACTACTTGTGCTTCCTTTCTCAAACCATGGTGGATATCCCACTATGGTCCAACATTTCTCCTTGACATGTCCTGTCTTACCACAGGCTGTGCATGTCAAAGTTCCTTGATTTGCTTTGCTGTACATTGTTGCACCTTCCACTTCTTCTTTCACAGGCTTCAGTATTTCCCTTTGTGACTCTTCCTGTTGCAGCATATAGCATGCCTCATCCACCATTGGTAAAGGAGACTTCATGAGGAGATTGATTCTTTGAAGACTATAAGCTTCATCTAGACCATTCAACAACTGAAACAGTTTTTGATCTTCTTGCTTTCTCTCCAAGGCATCTAGAAATTTACTTATCTCAAGGTTCATAGTGGAAATTGGTGGTATATCATCTAGGCTTTCTAGTTCTTCCCACAACACACTTAACTCAGTAAAATATTCAGTGAATGGTTTTCCATTCTTCTTTGTCTCATATATCAGCTTGCTGAGTTGATACCTTCTAGCCCCAGTTGGAGCTTGATATCTTTGTTGAAGAATCCTCCAGATTTCCTTAGCATTAGTAACATACATAATAGATTTTTTAATTGACTCTGTGACATTGTGCAAAATCCAGCTAATTATCATGTTATTACATGTATCCCAAGCCTCTTGTTTTACTGGATCTTCCTTGCCTCTCGCAACTAGACCTCTGAGGAACCCTAGCTTTCTTTTGGACGCAAATGCTATCTCGAGATCCCTTTTCCAAGATATGTAGTTGCTTGCACCTTCAAGTTTAGTTACTATTATTAAACTGCTTCCATCTGAGGGATGCAGATATAATGGACTAGTATGTTCTATTGTTGTAGATGTCATTTTTACTGATTTCAATATAGCTATTTCTACTGTTTAATTGAATATATTGTCATAGACAGCAACTAAATCAAGAAAAGACTCAATCTTTGTGGCTTTAAGGTAAAACTAGGGGAGACAAAGATAGTTTGTACTAACTCACATCAACATACATCAGCTACTACTAACAGCTTTAACAAAAAACAAGTATAAAGAGGAGAAAAGAGTCAAGAATCGTGACCTTGCTCTGATACCATGTGGAGAATTCAGAAATTTGCATTCAATTGCAGTCTATCAGTAACAGCAGTAGAGAAGCAGAGCAACAAAGTTCCTTTCTTTCATTCATTTTTCATTCATTCAATCTCAAGTTGTATTCTTGCCTCACAAGACAGCATACATTCTCTTTTATATTGAGGCACCTGAGGTAATCCCTAGAAAGATATCAGGCCTCAGGCCCAACAATACATCACACAGAAACCCACACAAACATAACATCTGAGTTGTCATTCTACCTAACATATATTGTTTACAGCACATGACACTCACATGACAGTTTAACAATTTAACTCAGTACAGTATTTCTTTAACCAACAATCTAATAATTGTAACTTAACTTAAACATAAACAAGATCATAAATCATCCCATCATCATATTCCAACAAGCTCCAATTCCCTAGGATGTCTTAGGCTTCATATGTATGGAACAAGTTTAATATGCCTAAGCATAGGTTTATATGTTGGCTCACCTTGTGGAGGAGGTTAATAGTTAAGAGCAACTAACTAGCTATGGGGTGACAGAGAATGATCAATGCCCTCTCTGTGATATAATATAATTCACTTGCAACTATTAATCGATTGTTTTTTGCCTGTCCTTATGCTAAAAAATGTTATAATATGTTACAAAAACTGCTTTGTTTTCAATTTGCTCAGAAAACTATTGAAAACTCTAATAGCAACTTACTAACGCAGTAAGGGGGAGGTTTAAGATGCAAGTTCTGCAAGCAAGCTGTGTTGGTTTAGTTTTTCTCAAACCTATTGGTAGAAACATACGTAGGATTTTGGACTATAGTTAGAGGAGTTTTGTACTTCTTCTAATTTTTGAGGTGCATAGCATGCTTTTGTATAATGATAGAGATTAATAAAAAAAATTGCCTGTTTCGAAAAGAAAAATAATGTATATTGATAGTTACAAAATTCTTATAATCCTAGATTTTCCTAAAAGTATTCCATCTAAAGTGTAAAAGATAATTTAACAATTAATCACACGCACAAAATAATAAATTATATCTTAACTAATCAAGTTAACATAATCCAATAAAAATCTAATTTCCAGTTGGACAGTTTGAATAAAACCTCCATGTACCTGATTTTTTTTTTTCCCCATATTTTTCCATGAAATTAGATTGAATGCGCTTTCTAATTAATTTTCACGCATTTCCTAATTCAAAACCAAATGTCGTAGAGAAATCACATAAGCTAAGTGAAAAATTGCAAAACCAAAAAACTAGATTTTCTTTGACAAACGTCCAAGATTGTCTCAAGATTCACTAGTAGAAAAATTGGATTTTTCTGCGCCACATTTGCTGCGGTTCTTTGAGATTTTTAAAGAACCGCAGCAAATAGTTGTTGATGATACACAAGAAAAATTATTTGCTGCGGTTGATTTATTTGTTGCGGTTCTTTTTCTTATTTGCTGCGGTTATAACTGCAGCAAATAAATCAACCCAAAACAAAGGTTGAAGCCCAGCCTAAACGAAGGGGCTATTATAAAAGCCACCACTTAACCTAATTTTACAATTTTTCCTCTCTATTTCGTTCCTCTCTCTCTCCTCACTTATCCTAATTTTGCATCTCACTCACTCTCATTCTTTCGTCCCTCTCTCTTTCTCACTCACTTAACCTAATTTTCCTTTCATCCATTCTCTTACATCTCATTCCCCTCTTTCTCTTCTTCTAACATTGCAAGGTAATCACTAAGTTCGCCTCTTTCTTTTTCGATTTTATTTTATTCGCGATTTTGTTTATGATATTTTGAATTTTTATTTTTGGAGAAGAACTTTGCATAAGATTTATTCACAAAGGTAATTAGGGTTTTTATTTATTTACAATTAATTTTGTTTTGATTTTTTCGGCTTAAATTAGGTTGTTGAATATGAATTTGTTTGTTTTTATTTGATTTTAGTTTTTTTTTTTTTTTGTTTTCATTTCATTTGTGATTTTATTGATTGGGGTTGCTTAGTTTTTTGGTTTTTATTACCTTTTATTGTGCTTAGTTGCCTTTAATTGCTGGTGTTTTGATGAAATTTGGTTTCTGAGTTTGGGGTTGTAAGAATTGTGATTAGTTGCCTTTTATTGTTTGTGACAAGCTACTGCTTTTTTTTTTCATTTTCTTGGTTTGAGTCTTGATTATTGCATTTATTGGTATATATGGGTAAACTTGTATTTGTGTTACTACTTTGTTGCTGCAGTTGTCGATCTTTGATTGTAATCCCCCGCATTTTTAAGACTTTATATTATATTTTTATACGATTATAATATATAGTTTTATGAATTTCGGAAAATAAAGTCTATTTATATTTTATGGCTTAAAATAATTTATTTTACAAAAGGTTTTATTAGAAATAGTAATTATTTTTAAAGGAGGTTTTGAGTATTTAAATTTAATTTTCAAAAATAGCAAAAATAATTATGGGTTTTATTTTAATTATTTTCGGACCATATTAGGCCCAAAATGGGGTATTTTCGGTTTTCCAAGGCCCATAAATATTTTTATGGCCAAAATTATTTTCTAAATTATTTATTTTAACTACCTAGATATTTTGTATCTTTTAGTTAGGATAAATTTCAGATTTTACAAAAGATAAACATATCCAAAATTATCCTACACCATTTTTAGATTCTTATCCCCCCCCCACAAAAAAAAAATCAAAACTTTATCTTTTCACTTTGATTTGGCGGGGAAATTCTTAAGGCCATATACCTATATATAGCTCTCTGGTTCATCAAATTTTACTCTAAAACCCTTTCCAAAAATCAGAAAAAGAAGAAAAAAGAAAGAAAAACCGCAGCCCAAAAACCGCAACAAAGTACACAAACAGAAAAAAATAAAACTGCAGTTTTCCTCTTCATGGAACCAACTTTGAGCCACCACCACAACCACCACACTTCACATCTGCCGCCACAACCACCACCACGTGACAGCCCTTGCTGCACTCTACCACCAGGTACCAAGATCAGCCACCCATGCAGCCACCAAGGTGGCCAAAAACCACCTCAAAGTAGCCCACTCACCATGGTTTTCGAAAATAAGAAAAAGAGAGAAAAATTTATTTTTCCTTCCAAATTAATTTTAAAAAATCGAAAAAGTGTTTCCCTAATGCTTTTCAGTAAATAAAAAGTGTTTTGATGTTTTCAAATTATTTTTAAAAATTAGTTTGGTAATTTTTATTTAATAGATTAGTTTATGTCAAAAATTGGATTTTTAATAAAACAAATCATAGAAATTATAAATAATCGAAATTTATGCACGAAAAATTATTTTAGAGGCTGTATATTAGTTATATAATGTTCATATGAGGTTAGTCGAATTTCTAATGGTATTTTTGTATTTTAATGCAAGGAGGAGAATTTTCCGAAGAGCAGTTTTAATTAAGAAGGAAATTTAGCGAGCAAGGTATGTGCGACATATCAAAGACCTAATAGCATGAAAACTTAGGTTTAGTATTATAGTATGTCGTGTTAAATTATTGGAGCAAGAAAACGATCATGCAAGCCCCCATGAATTTTATAGTGTTGAACCGAAAATCTGCTGGTTTATGTGTAAAATTTGTTATATGAGGTTAAAGTGTTGAAGTATGCTCGTAAAAATTATTTTAGACTTATTGTGATGTATGTGAAGTTGTGTTAAATTCTCGTACTTTAATATGAAGTATAGCATGGTCAAATAATTTTATTAGTCAGTTTTCAGTTTTGCGGTTTTTACCGAAAAATATTGTTTCAGAAGGTCTAAAGGTCGAATCTGACTATGAGATTATTTTTAATGTATTCCAGAAGCATAATATGAGTTTATAGAGTTGGTTTCGTCATTAAAAGGTTTTCCAATATTTTTAAATAATTTTTAGATTGGTTTTAGACAGATTGGACTGTTTTCAAAAATAAATCTTTTAAAAATATTTAAAACGTGAACTAAGGTTTCTAAAGGTTGTTACTGGTTAATAGGAGAATAAAAGGAATTATAAAATGGGTTTCACGACCTAGAGAATTTATTAGGTAATTAGCTTGGATTTTTAATTGTTTTATCGCTAGTTTTAGGGTTTCTAGTTTAAAATCTACTAAAATTCACATAGACCTTATCTAGCCACGAGATTTGGTTTGAGACTGTATTTTAGGCAGTAAAAGGTTTTGGAAAAGTGTTTTCGAACCTATTTAATTTTTAATAATTATTTTCAGATTTATTTCTATTTCTATTGCCTAGTTTTAAAACAAATGTTTTTCAAAAATAAATTTCTAGGAATAGAAGTTTCTAAAAATGTTTTCAAAAGTCATTTACTATTAATGGAAGGTTACTAAAAGAGGAAAGAGTCATTAACAAGTGTTGGTTAAGTGTTTGATGGTTTCTATGTTGTTTATGTATGTTTCGAAGTCTGACGGTGTATGTTTGACTTTTCGGTCGTGTTTTAAGTTATGTTTGAATTCTGGACAGTAGCTATATGAAGCTTTAATATGAGGGTTAAGAGTCTAAAATGACATGTTTAAGTGTTTTGAAGTTTGTTCATGAGTTATAATGCTTCTATGCATGTTTTGAGCAAGTTTTGACCATAAGAGTCATGTTTACAAGACAAGTCAAAGTTAAATGCTTATTAAGTCAAAGTTAAATAAAGTCAAGTAAAGCAAAGTTAAGTAAGCAATTATGAGTAAGTTATTTTTAAAGGAACGTGAGTACTCATTCAGGCCAAATGAGGTTACCATACGGGGGAGGTATGTATTGCCTTAACGCTGTACTTCCATAGTGGAGTGTGACGATGCTTCACTGTTTAGTTCTGGAATTCCAAAAGAGTTAAAGAGTTAAGTTTGGACATGGGGTGGATGGAGACCATGTACCACTGTTTTTGAAAGACTAGCTATCTTTCTGTTAGAGTTCGGATTGTACGGGGAGCGCTACCTACTTGGTTGACGACCGTCTTTCCAAAGAGCCCGTTCACGTTTCCTATATCCTTTTCGAAGCAAGAAGTTATAATCAAGATGAAGAATTTTGAACTTATGAGTCATGAGTCTTAAAATGGAGTGAGAGTCTTGTTATGTGTATTTTGTATGCTATGTGTGTGTCTTCGTGTTGTTATGTTTTTGCTATGTTGTGCATACTCAGCAGTGGTTGCTGACACATATATATTTCCATGTTTTTCTTGTTCTGTTTGCTTGTTAAGCAGAATAAGTGCAGGTTGTTGAGCATATGCATGGTGAAGGGATTTTTCGAGAGGAGTGGATAATATTTGGTAGTTGTTTTGACTTTAGATTTTTCTAGTGGTTTGGAATAAGGGCCGTGATGGTTCCAAGTTGTTAATTTAATGTTTGACTTAGTTGTAAAGACTTCCGCTGTGAGTTGTTTGACTTTTATAAAATGGTTTTAGTAAAGTGTGTTGTTTTACCTTAGCCTTAGCGTTGCAATTAGTTTTCATAATTAGTTGTGACGTGGCGGTAACATGCTCAAGTTCCTCTTGTGTTTATAGGTTTGAGGTAAGTTAGAAAGTGAGGAATTTGGGGGTGTTACATTGATCCCTAGTTGCTGCTGTCCCCATTTCTTCTGTAGTTGCTCCTGCTGTTGCCATCCTTCAGTAGTTGCTCCTGCTATGCGACTATGACTGAGTGTGTGTGTGAGATTTTTACTGATGGTGATAGTGTGATTGAGTGAGTGAGTGAGTGAGGGAGGGAGGGTGGGACTGAATGTGTGGTTTAAGGTGTTTGTTTTGGGTTTGGCTGTTGTAATGCGGCTGTAATGTTGTTATTACAACTATTGTACATATATAAACATTCTGGCTAAAATTTAGCATTAAAAACCAAAAAAAAAATTATTTTTTTGGGTGGTTATTTGCTGCGGTTTTCTAGAAAACCGCAGAAAATAAAGCTTTTTTTTGGTGGGAAATCCCACTATTTGCTGTGGTTTTACAAAGAACCGCAGCAAATAGTGGGATTTCCCACCAATTTTTGCCCACTTTTTGCTGTGGTTTTGCCTACAACCGCAGAAAAAAGTCTATTTTTTTGCTGCAGTTGAACCGCAGCAAATGTTAAGCTGGTTTATTGCTGCTGCTCCAAGTGCTGCGGTTAAAAACCGCAGCAAATACCCCTAAAAAACACAGCAAAAGTGGATTTTTGTACTAGTGATTGACACTTGTAATCAAGAAACATCAAGAACGTTACTCTCATGTATTCTGAACCATATATGATGGAAAATATTTCTAAGCCTTTCAATCACGCGACTCTTGGATTGACCAACTCAATCTTATGATCAACAGACAACATATCATGAATCAAAGAAAACAATTAAAATCGATTCCTCCATCCCAAATTAAAAGTTTTAGCTACTAATGGGAAATTGGTCTCAATAGTCACTAAAACCATTACAATGGCAGAAATTTTTTGCTTGTTTTGCGATTGAAAGGTATAGTCACTAAATCCATTTTGTCTTAGTGTTACCTCAAATCCATAAGGAAACCCGACATATTGATCTAGTAAGCTAACTCTCCCTTTAGACCACGCGATATTTACAAGAAAGACACAAAAATACAATTTTATATATCATAAAAATAATTATTGTACTTGGTTACAAGCAATCATTATTATAAGCCAACGATTCTTCTCTTCTATGCACAAACAATCCAACACTATTAAAGTGTGTAAAATCAAATAACGTCACCATCAAATAAATTTCCAAACATTATTGATTGAAGTCCATAGAATTAAATAACATCACCATCAAACAAGTTTCAATCCAAGCATGTCAAAGTTACTTTTTTATCTCAAAATATTTTTTAACCTCGAACCTTTCTTCTCCTTCTAAATCCTTGAATTTTTGTAGATATTCCCCGAAGGTGTACTTGAAATATTTTGGAGGGATGTTATCCATATTAGTCAACTCCTTGATGGGCTCAATAGATGCATCATTATTAGGGCCATAGAACATTGCGAATGATACTCTCCTTGTTTCATTAATTACTGCTCTATGAAGTACACTCTTGAACTTATCATTGCTTAAGACCTGAGCAATGTATAAAAAACAAATAGATAAGTAAATTATTATTGAACAACATTTCAAATTATGCATTTTGAATTTATAATATACTTTTAGGAAATTAAAAGTACTAATTGATGTAAAAATTTTACATAGATTTCCGCAGTAATACAATTATAGGAATTGTGTTTTATGATTATTTACAACCCTTATAGAGCCTTTTCCATGTGGGAAAGGAAGCTTGAGTTTGTGAATAGAAATGGGTTTTATTGTATGAAGATTCATTAAGATATTAATCCCTTTGTTGCTAAAAGGCCGGATGGTTAGAACCGAAAACAAATATACAGATAAAAATACAAAAAAATATTTCTAATGTTTTTGTCATTTTGTTTCCATAACACAACCTATTATATATTTATATTTAAGTTTTGTTAGTAGTCTAGGTAATATACTACTCCTAAAGTTCTTTATAGTTTGACTTTCAAAACTTCCAATGTGCTTTTTTAAGCATCAATGTCTATCGTTATACTTTTGAAAATAATATAAAAATTGATGTAAAAAAACTTTATATTGAGGCGATTCTAACAAGATCTCATAAGCCTATATTTTATCTTACATATCATAGAGATATTTCATGTTAAAACTTCTCTATCCTAATATCCAAGATACCAAACTTAAAGAACATTTAGGAACGAATGAAAGTAATACTACTTGGTTAGGCGTTAAAACATAATTGATTTCCTTTAAATGTCAACATTAACTTTAAAAGCTTCAAAAAACCTTCAAAAACAAAGCTAAATTCTATAAGTTTCATGGTTTTCATTAGATACCAAATTTTTGTTACAAAGTATTTTACATGGTGTCATTGTAGTTTAGATACCTTCCGTACCATCAAACTCTTTTTTTATCTCAATTGGTTTCATTCAGTCCCAAGAAACTATTAGGATGAAAAAGTGAAAAATAAACCCTTGTAAGATGTTGTACCCAAAAGTAAGAGAAAGTGAGAGGGACTATGAAAAAGACAGAAGATTAAAAGTAATTTTACTTAAGTTATTCAAAAGTAAGCGAGACTACATGAAAATTTAAATTAATTGAACCTAAAGGTTTAAAATGCCCCGAAACTTTACCTGCCAAATATTTATTGGGACACAAATTGAAGCAACAAAAACGACACAAACCCATAAGTGATTTAATTACTATGATAGCTAGAGAAGGTGTCCAAACAACTCCATCTAGTCCAATTTGATCTTTACGTTTACTTTTTGAAAAGTTTTTAATGTACATGTTTGAAATTTAATATCTTTCATTATATTTTATAAAAAAAAAAATATATATAGTTTGCATATAAAAAAATTGTTTTTTATCATGTACCCCTAAACTTTTACAAAATGCATGGGGTACCCGCATTGTTTCCAGAAAGCATCACACCATATGCCCATTTACTTTTAACTAAATTCATGATTTACCCTTATTTTGTTAAGTTTTTTTAATTACATTCGCAAGGAAGAAGATATCAAACTTGTTAAATTACCTGAATTTGATGGTGACCTTGACCTAGAAACCTATATAGATTGGGAATGTAGCATTGATCGAGTTTTCGATCACAAGTAAATCGTTGATGAACATTTTTCATTTGCAATCCTCAAGATTTCTAAGTATGATCATCTTATTACGAGTCTTTGCAAGCAAAACGTGAAACAGAAGGGAAAGCTTAGTTGAATTTGTGGTTTGAAACAAAAGCTAAGAAAACGATTTTTTCCATGCACTTACAAGCTAAGCATGATTTGGATCACATGTTCGATAGTTTGAAGAAAAATTCAATGAGTGTGGCGCAATACATCAAGGAGTTAGAGAGATTGTTTATTGCTTGTAATTGCAAGGATGAGGATGAAACTTGGTTAAATTACAACAATGCAATACAATTGATGAAGTTACAAATATCGCATGCAAGGTTAAGAGACAACAAGTTGAGGCCAAAGCGAGAGGTTTTTGTGGATTTAATACACAAAAAAGCGAGCCATACATCTTCCTGTAATGACAACATCAAAGAACAACGCAATTGAGCCATCAATACTAAAAATGCCAGTATTTCCTAATAAACAAAAGGAAAAGGTGTGTTTTAAGTGTTAGGGACAAGGAAAAAGGTCAATGTCGTAATAAAGCCATGGTGAATAGACGACATGCCCATCTTGCATTGCTTTCAGAGTACATTTAGTACTTGGATGTGGAAGAAAGGTTGATTGCGATGGGTGATAAATATCCTGATAACAAGTTGAATGAAGTAGATGAAACAATTTTTTTGTTTTCCTTTTCAAGATCATAATACTTTGATTTGCATGTAATTCTTAGTGTCCAACAATCAAGCATGCCTCATAAAGAGCAAAGGGATAATTTGATTCATACTCGTTTCATAGTAAAGGAACGACCTTGTTTTTTGACCAAAAAAAAAGTGCTTCATGCATATATGTTGCTTCAACAAAGATGATGATGTCTTTAGGCTTGGAATCAAGAGATCATCCTAAACTATATCAACTCTCATGGATAAGTGATTTGGTAGACATTGCCGAATTTAAGGATACACTTTTGTGTGATGTATGTGTTGCCACTGACTACTTTTTTTTTTTTGTTTAAAAGACCATGACAGTGGGATCATGAAGTTTTGATGATAGAAAAACAATCACATACAAGGTGAAGTATGACGAAAAGAAGTACAAATGTCCTCCATTGCCATCGAAAGCAACAAACAATGATGGAAATAAGGAGCAATCAAGTGACGCAAAGAAGGTGGATTCCTATGCTGCTATCTATAAACCTAAGACCATGAACAAAAAAATGCACAAAGACATGGAGCAACAAAAGCTATGCACAAAAAAATGCACAAAAGGTGGTACAAGTTATGCAAAAACCTCTTTTTGACATTAAAGATTACGTGTGATTGATCTTAGACAAACAAAAGATACATGAAAGGTTGCAAGGCATGTAAGAAAGCATACAAGAAAGGTCATTCAGAGTGGTTCATACGATAGATTATGATGCATTCTAAGTGTTGTTGGGAAGGGGAGTTTGTTCATCATTCAAGCAGTGTGATTTCATAATGTGCTTTGACAACACTTGAGGTAAGTGTTTTTTCTAAGAGGGAAAGTATGTTGATTTTGAAAATTAAGCATTATTGCTTGTTAATCTGAGTGAATAAAATAACTTTTCGTATCAATAGGATAACCTCAAAACTTATAGAGCTTTCGAGTTAGCTTTTGTGTTTGTTCTTCCATAATTCCATTGTCACTTTCATTATCGTCCATCAATTTAATTCCATAATTCCACACAAATTCTTAAAAACCCGCTAATTGTGCATCAACCACTGCCCCAAATCTCCTACTCAGCTACCCTCAACTTTAATCTCCTTACCCATAAAATTCAAATCAATCTATCAATAAAAAAAAATCTCACAATAATCATCGTTCCCAAAATCATGCCCAACTCCAAATGCCGAAAAACAATTGAAATTAAAGGACATATTACATCAAAATTTAATGTGTTTGATAGTCGTCACTAGAGATAAAACTTGTTGTTTTCTAAAACCCCAGTATTAACCCTTGCAAGACGATGCAACGAACAGAAACGATAGTTGCAGTCTGTCTATATTGCAACTTGGGAAACATGTTCAATTATCATTTCATCTTTCTACCAGTACTACTTCTTTGTCTTTGAACATAATTCATCATGTATTACGGACATCTCCCATTCATAGTAACGAAGGTCACAAATACTACTTAATACGTGTATATGATTTCACTAACTTTGTGTGGACTTTTCCTCTTATATATAAATCTCTAACCTTCTAATCTTTTCTTACCATCCGAAGGTGTGCCCTAACTCAATTCAAGCATTCAATAAAATCTTTTCGATGTGATCATGGTCAAGAGTATGAGAATAGATAATATAAAAAATTTAATTTAGCATTAATGATGATTTTGTATTTAGAATTTCAGCTCCACTCACCTTGCATTAAAATAGTTAGACTGAGCCCAAATCAGCACAATTAATAATGTCTCTCGTACTTTATCATTTCATATTTTGAATCCACCTTCTTATTAGATTCATTCACTTGAGATATCTTGAAAATTTTGCTCACCAAAATTCTCAATAAATCACTCCTACTTAGTCATGTATCATGAAGTCCCATCATATAACCACCTTTGAGTTTTTGGGTATTTGCATTTCCCTAATAATATTTCTGAAACCGTTTCTCATAAGCTATCTTCCCGTTCTAACACTTATATGTTTTGGGAGTACCCAAATAATAAATGTCATGACCTCTTTACTAAATAAAATTGTGTTATCCGATATATCACTATTGATAAATCTACTTTTCCTTTCCAAAAGATGATTTAAAAGTTCCAATTTCTTAGGTAATGATGAGTGCTCCCCATTTTTAACCATTTTCTCATGAGATAGAAAGTTCCAATTCCTATAAACCTATTGGTGTATAGCATATTATAACATACAGTTCTTGTACTTAGCCTTTATTAACCTTAGTTAAGCTAGATAAGTTTGCACTTAGGTTAGTTAAACTATAGTTAAAAGTTTGTTAGAAAGTAGTTACTTGATGATGTAATAGTTTGTTACTGATGATGTCATTATTAAGACTATCATCTTACTAAGTATATAAGGTTGATTTGTAACAAAAATAAGTGATTAAGTTGATGATTTCTCTCACTAAAATCTCTCTCTAAAATTCTCTCTTCTTGTTCTTGTTTGCTTCTTCTTCAGTTTATCTTCATCAATATATTCCTGTTAATCCAACACCATTTTATCATGGTATCAGAGCCGAAATCGATTAAACAGCATCTTCATCAATTTTTCTTTTCAAATTAAGTCAGAAAATTCATTCATTCATGGCAGCAATAGATGAGTCAAACGTTTCTTCTGGAAATTCAAGAATATTACCTTCAACTCAAGATCCAGGAAGCATTTACTATATACATCCTTCAGATCATACTACACAACAGATTACTTCAGTAAAATTCAATGAAACAGGATTTTCTGATTGGAAGAGAGCAATGCTCATAGCTCTTTCAGCTAAAAACAAGCTAGGCTTCATTACTGGTGAAGCAGTAGCTCCTTCTGTAACAGATGTCAATTATACTGCTTGGAGAAGATGTAATGATATAGTCATCTCTTGGATCTTGTTTAATCTTGAATCTAACATAGCACGAAGTGTTTTATACCTTTCAACAGCACATGAAATTTGGAAAGATCTTGAAGATCGTTTTGGTGTCATCTCTGGAGCTCAGTTGTTCTCTCTTGAACAACAATTAGCTGAATTACACCAAGGTAATCTTTCAGTTGCAGAGTTTTATACCAAAATTCGAGTGATTTGGGATGAAATGAGTGCTGTAAATCCCTTGCCTACTTGCACTTGTGGAAGATGCACCTGTAATCTCACTATGAAGATCTTTAAACAACAACAAGATCAACGTTTGATGCAATTTATGATGAAGTTGCATGAGCAGTACACTTCTGTTCGAGGCAACATTTTACTCATGCAACCCTTGCCAAATGTTTCACAAGCATACAAGCTATTCTCTCAAGAAGAAAGACATAAAGAAATTGCTTCTTTAGCCTCACACTCACAAGTTGATACAATTGCTTTAGCAGTTGTACCTCATAAGACTGATGTTAACCAAAGCCAAAGTAAAGGATACAAGTATCCACTACAAGAAAACGGGAAAATAGCGACGGATTTTTTGCGATGGAAGTAAATTCCGTCGCAAATATAGAGTTTGCGACGGATTCCATTCCGTCGCAAACTTGCGACGGAAATCTCCTTGTTTGCGACGGAAATAGCCGTCGCAAAAAAGTGACAAACCAAATCAGATGACCAACTACTTTTTGCGACGGAATTTTACTTTTTGCGACGGAATTATCCCTCGCAAATTTGCGACGGAACTAATTCCGTCGCAAAATTCCGTCGCAAAAAACCAAAAACCCTTATTCTATTTTGTCGCCAAAACCAAAAAATGAAACCAACCACAACACATCACTTCTTCGCCATTCTCCCTTCTCCCACAAACTAACCTAACCCTAATTTGTATCACCTCCTTCCTCTTCGCCACTCTCCTTCTTCTTTCCCCTTCTCCTTCGCTTTCTCAAACCCTAATTTCTTGAAATTCCTTTCTCAAACCCTAATTTCTTCATATTAGATCTATCATCAAAGTTGTTCGTTGTTCGAAACTTCGCCGCATTGGAATGGAAAATCAATTACTGATGTTTTCGTTGTTCGAAACTTCGCCATTCTCCCTTCTCCCACAAATCAAAGTTGTTCGTTGTTCGTTGTTCAATTTTTGTTTTTTTCGATGTTTTCAGTTTTTGTGCTAATTTATTGTTATCATTTTGTTATTTTCTTTGTTGATTTTTTTTGAATTTTGCTGAAGAATTAGGGATTTTATTTCGCAGATTTTCGTTCGTCGATCTGAGATTTGGTAGCGAAACTGTGGATTTTAGTCGCTGATTTAATTTAAAAAAAAATTAAAAATAAAAATAGAGAAATTGAAGAAACGATGTCGTCCTTAAGCAGAGAGCTTGTTTTTCTGATACTTCAGTTTCTGGAGGAGGAGAAATTTAAGGATAGTGTTCACAGGTAATAATTTCTATTTTTATTTTTTAAAATATTTTATATATATTTTTTTTTGGTAAAAAAATTGAGGTTTAGCACCAAAATGCTGCATAATCATGATCATGATTTGATTTGAATTTGGTTTTCATTTATCTGTTTACGCAAGAGCTTGTGTGTGTTTTCTGCTTGCATCTGAAGTTTGAATGATTTCTGAATATGTTTCCATAATGCAAATATGGCTGTGACTGTGTTTATGAAGTTGCAAATATGTTTCCATAATGATTTGAAGTTGTTTTCTGAATATGTTTGGATTGGTAACTAAATATGTTTGCTTGCCTTGAAGTTGTTTGATGAAATGCACATCTGAGCCTCCTTCAAACACACAACCACAAAACACAATCAAATGAACTTTGCTTGATTTTGCAGAATGAAACAGGGAGAGGCAGTGGGGAGTTTATGAGGACTGTTTGCCACTCTCCCTTTGACGAAAAAGAAGAAACAAACCCTCTTCATCTTCATCCCATGATTTCTCCTTCCCATTTAAACAGTCCTTAAAGCTAGTCCATTGAAACAGCTTATGTGCCATCCTTTCTTTTTTATTTTTTATCCTCTTTAGTGTCTGGAGCTGCCCTTAGCTGAAAATTGAGTCCAATATTCCCCTTATTGCCCCTTTGTAGAGAGCCTATCATGAACTCAAATTGTTCAAAGTAATCAATGTTTTTAGAGGGTTTTTGTGCATTTTTCGAGGTGGGTAGTTTTCCAATTTTTGGCTTGGTTGAATGGGCATTTTTCATGCTGGTTGCTGTTGGTGTCTTTCTTCCCATTTCTCATTTGGTTTGCTGTCTGATTTTATATTTTTTTTCTTTTCAAAAATCGCTATTAGTATCTTTTTTAAAAACAAACGATACTAATAGCTATTTTTTTTATATTTAAAAAAACCACTATTAGTATCGTTTTTGAAAAAAAACGATACTAATAGGTATTTTTTTATATTTAAAAAAACCACTATTAGTATCGTTTTTGTAAAAATAACGATACTAATAGACTGTCTATTTGTATCGTTTTACAAGAACGATACAAATAGGTCATAAGAAACGATACTAATAAACTGTTTTTATACTAGTTTTCAGTTGCATATTTGCGACGGAATTTTCCGTCGCAAACTTCAACAGTTCCGTCGCAACTTTTTTGCGACGGAAATTCCGTCGCAAATTTAGAAATTTGCGACAAAAAGTTTAGCGACGGACGTTTTGCGACGGAATTCCGTCGCAAATTGGATTTTGCGACGGAAAATGCTAAGTTTGCGACGGAATTTGTCCGTCGCAAATTAGCTGTTATCTTGTAGTGATCCTTCTTTTGGCAGAGGTACTTCCAGTACACTACCTACAAACTCAACTTTACCAGCTTCTTCATCTTCTTTTGGGAGAGGTGCAATTGCTTTTCAAGGTAGTGTATATAAGAGGCCTGCAAATACAACTTATTTTTGTACACATTGTCAAAAACCAGGTCATACTTATGCAAGGTGTTTTAGAGTACATGGCTATCCTCCTGGTTTCACTGGTTTTAAGGAGAAGAAGTTTGCTGGTAATGTTCATCAACACTCAACCTCTGCTGATGTCATGGAGTCTATGAATCCTACTTCTCAATCCTCTGCACAACAAAATACCTTAAGCTCACCATCTTCTGTGTCAGTGGAGCAATACAATTATCTTGTGGATCTATTAAACAAACATAGATCAATTGCTGGTGATCACACTGTTTCTACTCCAGCTACTAATACTCAAGCTAATTTGGCAGGTATTTCTTGTTTTCTTTCCAGTGCTAATACTTCTTGGTTACTTGATTCTGGTGCCACTGACCATATGTGCAATGATCTTACAAAGTTTAGTAGTTATAGTCCTGTTTATGGTTCTAACAGTCAAATTCTAATCCCAAATGGCAGTTCAGTTTCTATTGCACACAAAGGCACTATTCTTTTATCAAATGGCTTGTGTCTCAATGATGTTTTGCATGTTCTTGATTTTCATTTCAATCTCATCTCTGTACATAAACTTTGTCTTGATTTGAGTTGCAAAATTATATTCACTCACGATGAGTGTTTTGTTCAGGATCTCAACTTGATCAGACCTCCACTTCTACTTGGTAGAGTTTCTGGTGGTTTGTATCATGCTCCTCCTTCCTTATCTCTTTCATCTGTTGCTGGTTTGGTAACAGCTCAGTCTCATTCTCCTGATTCACTTCAGCTGTGGCATTTAAGATTAGGGCATCTCCCTATATCTCAAATAAAATCTTTGATTCCTGATTGTACTGCAACTGATGTATCTCATTTTTTTTTTGTTCTGTTTGTCCTATGGCTAAACAGACTAGATTTTCTTTTCCTTTGAGTTCCATTAAAACTGTTGCTCCTTTTCAGTTGTTACATGTAGACCTTTGGGGTCCTTACAAAATTGCAACTCATAATGGTTTTCATCAGTTTGTTACTATTGTTGATGATTTTACTAGAACAACTTGGACTCATTTTCTTAAATATAAGTCATATGTTGTTCCTGTTTTGCAAAAATTCATTAAATTTGTGGAAACTCAGTTTGGTGCCATCATCTTGTGCATTAGATCTGATAATGCTAAAGAATTGACTGAAGGACCTATTAAACATTTCTATGACACTAAAGGAATAATCCATGAGACTTCTTGTTCCCATACACCTCAACAGAATGGTGTAGTGGAAAGGAAGCATAGACACTTGTTGGAAACAGCAAGATCTTTGTTCTTTCAAGCTAGATTGCCCACTAAATATTGGGGTGAATCCATTTTATGTGCCACATACTTGATGAACAGAATGCCCTTGAAGCCTCTCAAATTTCACACTCCTTATGAAGTTCTACACAATACAAAGCCAGATTTGTCTTTACTTAAACCCTTTGGTTGTCTATGTTATACTACTGTCACTAAACCATCTAAGTCTAAATTTGATCCTAGAGCTATTCCCTGTGTTTTTCTGGGATATCCTGCAGGACAAAAGGGTTATAAGGTGCTTAGTTTGGTGGATCATACCATATTTGTTTCTAGAGATATTATTTTTCATGAGACTCATTTTCCTTTTCATTTATCCACTACTTCTCCACATATCAACTCTATATATTTTCCTACTTTCACTACTGCTTCTTCTGTTCTCTATACTGATGATGTTCCTGATATATTTCATGCATACAGTTCATCAGGGGAGTCTTCTTCTTTTCCTGATCCTCCTGTTTCTCCTATGCAGTCATCTTTACCTTCTACTATTTCTTCTTCTTCTCCTGTTGATATATCTTCTCCAACTACTTCTCCTTTAGTTCATCCTGTGAATGATTCCTCACAATTATTTGTTGAGCCTCCTTCTATTCCACCTCTTAGGCACTCTTCTAGACAACACAAGCCTCCACCTTATCTTCAGAATTATCATTGCTACTCAGTTTCTAGTACTCATTGGTGTAATCTGGTTCAATATAGTGATTTGCCTTCTTCTGTTCAGTCTCTACACTCTCATGTTCCTGATATTGAACCTACTACTTATCATCAAGCTGCTAAGCATCAAGTTTGGGTTGAAGCTATGAATAAGGAGCTTCAAGCTCTCCAAGATAATAATACTTGGGATGTGGTTGATCTACCTCTCAATAAGAAGGCTGTGGGTTGTAAATGGGTATACAAGATCAAACTGAAGAAGGATGGTAGTATAGAGAGATACAAGGCAAGGTTAGTTGCCCAAGGATTTACTCAACAATATGGTATTGACTTTGAGGAAACTTTTTCTCCTGTTGTCAAAATGCAAACTATTAGGTGCATTCTTGCTTTGGCCGCTCAACATAATTGGTTTCTTCATCAATTGGATGTGAACAATGCTTTCCTTCATGGTGATTTGAAGGAAGAAGTATATATGGCCATGCCCAAGGGAATTCTCAATCCTGATCATAAAGTTTGTAGATTGAAAAAGTCACTCTATGGTTTAAAACAAGCAAGCAGGCAATGGTATTCTAAGCTCACTACTGAACTACTCTCTTATGGTTTTATCCAATCCAAATATGATCATTCCCTGTTTATCCTTAAAACATCAACACATATTACACTTGCTGCAGTATATGTGGATGACATTATTTTAACAGGCAGTGATCTTAACACTATCAATCACCTGAAATCTCTTTTACACAAAGCTTTTAGTATCAAGGATTTAGGAGAATTGAATTTCTTTCTTGGGATGGAGGTTACCAGAGTTTCTGACGGGTTAATCATTACACAAAAGAAGTTCACTCAAGATCTTTTAAACATGTGTGACATGGATTTAAGGGTTTCTGCACCAGCTCCTTTACCAA
This sequence comes from Suaeda aralocaspica, assembly GCA_016808085.1. Classification (NCBI taxonomy): domain Eukaryota; kingdom Viridiplantae; phylum Streptophyta; class Magnoliopsida; order Caryophyllales; family Amaranthaceae; genus Suaeda; species Suaeda aralocaspica. Next base: position 28,625 of record PYUH01000580.1, on the reverse strand, counting down.
TTAACTTGAAGCTTTTGACAGAAGATGGTGAGGTTTCTTCTGATCCAAGTCATTACAGGACTTTGGTTGGCAAGTTAAATTTTTTGACAAATACTCGACCTGATCTGGCTTATGCAGTGCAAACTTTGAGCCAATTTCTACATTGTCCTAGAATTCCACATATATAGGCCTTACATCATGTTCTTAGGTATGTTGCAGGGACAATTGGTCAAGGAATTTTGTTATCAGCTCAAGGGAATTTATCCTTGACTGCATTTTCTGATGCAGATTGGGCCTCTTGTCCTAATACTCGAAGGTCTGTCACTGGATACTTGTTACTTCTAGGAAACTCTCCCATTGCTTGGAAAAGCAAAAAGCAAAGTGTGGTTTCTAAATCATCTTCTGAGTCTGAATATAGGGCATTGGCAGCAGCTTCAAGTGAGGTAGCTTGGTTTGTAAATTTGTTGCACGAACTAGGTGTCTCTCAGCTTACTCCAGTCACTCTACATTGTGACAATCAATCTGCGATTCATATTGCAAAAAAATCCAGTCCATCATGAACGAACTAAGCACATAGAGATTGATGTTCACTTTACCAGAGACAAGGTGTTAGAAGGCTTGATTCAATTGGTGTATCTACCTACATCACAGCAGCTTGCTGATCTTTTCACTAAAGCTTTGCCTTCACCTCATTTTAAGCAATTACTTTCCAAACTAGGATTAGTAGATCCTAGTTTGAGGGGGGGTATTGGTGTATAGCATATTATAACATACAGTTCTTGTACTTAGCCTTTATTAACCTTAGTTAAGCTAGATAAGTTTGCACTTAGGTTAGTTAAACTGTAGTTAAAAGTTTGTTAGAAAGTAGTCACTTGATGATGTAATAGTTTGTTATTGATGATGTCATTATTAAGACTATCATCTTACTAAGTATATAAGGTTGATTTGTAACAAAAATAAGTGATTAAGTTGATGATTTCTCTCACTAAAATCTCTCTCTAAAATTCTCTCTTCTTGTTCTTGTTTGCTTCTTCTTCAGTTTATCTTCATCAATATATTCCTGTTAATCCAACACCATTTTATCAAAACCAAAACCCAAACAATGACACCCAACCCACTTCTCCTACCTCTTCTATTACAGCGCACCAAAAGACATTCACTTGACCATGCATGGTTATGTTAGCTTCTTCGCCTTAGTTAAATTGCCAAGTGCAACCATAAGAAGGTTATTCGTTAGCTTTTTGTGTGAAAATGTAATCTTCTTGCGCAATGGACTTTAGCTTCTGTCAGCTTTTTATTAATTTTTTTATGTTAATCGATGAACTGGATGCATGGCACATGCCGCTAAAAATTTTTTTGTTATATAAAAAAAATTCACCCATAGATCTTCGTCATTGAATAACTAGTACTTGTATTAGTTACCACAAAATATTAAATGCTACCACAAATTAGTTGAGTAACTAATTACCTGCATTTGGTCAGCCAGATTAATAACAAGAGCTCCGTCAATTGGTTCAACTGCTACCCATCTACCATTATTTTGAACATGTAGGCCCGTTACATTATTTTCTTGCAATAAGACAGTAAGTACCTATTTTTGTTAAAACAAAAAAAATTTGTTAAGATGAAGAATTGAGATAAAACTATTGGTATCCGATATCAAGGTTATATATTCTTTAAAGACGTAAATGGAGATAAATTAATTCAAAAATATCTATCTTGCACATGTTATCATATTATTTTACCATGAATGTTTTATTTTTTTAAAAACAAGAGTGAAGTAAGCATATTAATGCAGAAGTTATGGTACAATAAAAAAAAAATTGCAAATGAAATGTAATCAATAATAGAAGATTTGTTTTTTTTTTTTTTTCCAAATAATAAAAAATCATTAATACCATAATTATGTTTTATCTTCATTATGAAGGTTGATAATTTAAAATTATAAACTTCAACGAATATAACCATATAAATTACAAGGCTTATGTTATGACTGGTTATTTGTTATATTTTATTGAGACGTATAATGATGAGATGAAGTGACACCCTAAAAATATTAGAATTGGTAAAAGAAAATTTCATGAGCAATCAAATGGCTCAATTAAGCTACTACATCTTGTTTTCAAATAAGTTTAACCTTGTTTGGTTATCCCCATTCCATCCTATTTTTCTTATAATTCCACCACATAATTAAGGATCATCATTTCACTTCTCGTCAACCACATAGCCCTCGATCTTGTCGATACTAGTGTGTCGTCATTTTCTTTCTTTTTGATAATGAAAGAAAACTCAAATACACAACCTGGATCACCCTCTATGGTGATAAACAAATAACTCAAACTCTACCCTCAAAATAACTCCAGTTTCATTTTTAAGAATAATTATACTTGGTGAAGGACTATAAAGGTACGTAGCTGATTAGTTGAGCTGTTAATGATTATTTCAATTAGGTTTTAGTGTTCGTCATTTCCTTTCGTTTAATTTTGCTTTGGATACTTAGTAGTTTTTATTGTTGGTAATTTTGAAAGTCTTTGAGTGTGATTTGGTTTAGTTTCATACATACTTGCATTAATTGCTACAGATGTAAGGAGATGTAATATGGGTACATACATAACTATATTTTGGAGATGAATTTAGGATTAATTTTATAGATGTAATCATGAAGTGAATATGCCATTGAATTCCTTAAAAATAGGAGTCTTGAACCTATATTTTTCGATGAACTTTGGCATGAACCTATCGAAGATTTGTGTAAGTATGACCACATGCTAGTGTATTTTGCTTAATAACATTTAAAAAACTTCTGGTGCTTTGAACCATCGGCATAAGCTAAGTTTTGATCACTAGACTAGGTCATGTTGTCTCGTAATATATTGCACAGGCTTAAGATCAAGAAAATAATATTGTAATTTATGCTTTAGCATCGTAAAACCGTCAATATTCCCTTAGGTGATATTTATAGATTTATATATGATTGAACTACACTCGCTAGATCCTTTAATCTTAAGCCTTTGTAGTCAAAACCCCTAGCAATTGAATAATCATTAAAATTCATCTTCAAACAAAATTGATGATTATATTAAAATCATTCTGTATGATATTGTATTGTTTTGAAATATGATATTGTAAGCCCACCTTTGTACACGCTTTAACTTCGATTACACCTTTTGAGTGGTAAAATGTACAAAATTTAATTTTACCTACTGAACTTGATTCCTTTTCCAATGTTTAGGGTTTGCAATCTTGTACATATATTTCTTTAGTAGTCTGTTTCGTGTTTGCCATTCTCTTCCTCTTCCTATCTCCTTTTATCCTTTACCCCCTTTCTTTCCCACTTTATTCTCCTCTAATACCACCAGTCCAATACCTTATCAACGTTAACACAACAGGCAAATTCAAATTCAATTTAGAGTTGAAGTTTTCAACGTATAATTTGGTATTACATTTTCATCCTTCAAAGACCTATGTTGTTTTCATCAATTCGAGAGGATCTTAGTTTTCAATTATTCTCCTTTCTTATTATGCAATTTGCTTTGGTTTGCCCCTATGGCTCCCTTAACACAAAATGAATGCTTTTAAACTTTGTTTACATAAAATGATGATGTCCTTTATCACCTCTATGGTTTGGGTTGAAGACATTGTTACCACTAGACCTGATTATTGGATAAACTAGCCCAATGGTCAAATGATTAGGTTTTAGTTTATAAGATTCTTATTGGATTGGTTCGTTATTTTTGTTGGACAAGGTCATTATACGTTCAAATTAATAACCCTATATCATTTGTCAAAAATAATTACACGGCTAGATTCGAATGCATATTTTTTTCATTAGTGAATCAATTAATTTTTTAATTCTCTATTGTATTTATTGACTGACCCATTAAATACTTGCTATTAACCAATAAACTGCAACAATCCGACTCAATACCTACCCATTTACCATGACCCACATAAAATCCAACCCACATCCATCCCGACCAGACCCGCTCAATAACTAGGTCAATTTCCCACTTAACAAATGTAACTTCATTATTTCTTTTCTTTTTGAAATATCATTACAACATCTTTTCTATTTGGTTATTTTAATTATTTGTGTTTTTTTGTTGTTTTATTTCATAAGTTTGACTTAATTATGACGTTATTTGGTCGCGTATAAGGTACTACTACATTCTTCAATTATACTAATTATGTTCATTTCGCTGATTAAGGAGCCTCTTAATATAATTTAGTGGTTTCAAGAGCCGCTTAAAGAAAGATTATTTGACACATAGTCCCATTTGCTTAAGGTTACTACCACTGAGGTATTGAAGCCCTTGTATTTATTTATTGCTTGTTTGCTCCGTGAATGTAAAATTTTCTCTTCGCACTTAAATAGCGACTTGATGGAAGAGATATGCTAAAGATAGATTATTGTGTGTCACTTGTAATACAAAACAAGGGTACACTTTTTAGATCAACAGTTGGTCTAAAAGAAGCACCAAACTTATATTACAAAGATTATTCATTTTTTCTATTATTTTTACGGTGAATGATTGTGGTTATTACGAATTTGATGTGGTTCGTTGGGTTGTCATACTATTTTGAAGACATTCTTATAGTTTGGAGCAAAAAAAGTATAGATAATATTTATAAGGTGTTCAATTTCTAATTCCTTGCCTTTTGATAAAATTGACTTGGAAGAGGTTGATGAGTACTTAGATTGAGTAAATTATACACTGAAATTCTGAATTTTGTTTAGATTATTTCAACTCTAGTTTTGATTTGGTTTTCTCATTTTATATTCAAACTTTTGTTTAGTTTGAAATTAAATTTTGAAATTGAAATTATTGAATGTATGAATGATTCACACTTGAATTCTGAATTATGAGCTTGACTTGTTCAAAGTAATGAATTAATTGATGAATTAATGCATGAATGAATGACTCGCTCAGAATTAATGCCAATGTGGATGCATTTTCTAATGCATTGCTTCAACAATTTTAGTTATGTATTTGAATTTAGTGAGTTACTAGATGCATGCACCAATGGATTGAAGGATTGAAGTTTTGCTTTATTTTGCATTGTGTTGTGTTGATTGTAGTTGTCAAGCTTTTTGATTTCAGAATTGTGTTGATTGAAGTTGTCGAGGCTTTCGAGTTTAAGATAGCGTTGATGCCCGCCTAATTTGCTGTTGTTGCTATTTTAGTTTATTTGTATCAAAGCTCTGAGTTTAAGTTTATTTGTTATTTGTTTGTTGGTGCTGATACTGTAGTAATTTTTACTTTATTTAATAGTATTAGTTTTGTTGTTGCTGCTGCTGTAATTAAGTTTGATGATGCTGCTGTAATTATTTTGATGGAAATGACAACTTTTATGTATTTGTAATGGTTTAGCTGTTAATTATGCTTTAAAAATAAAATAAAAATGGGACCTTATTTGTTGTGCTTTTCTAGAAAATCATGGCAAATAATAGGTTTTTTTATGGAAGGAATTGAACTATTTAGTGTGAGTGAGAAGAATGATGTTAACCTTAAATGACGAAAAAAATGCAACCATAACATTTCTTACCTTGGATGAGCCGATTCTTGCTTTCAAAAGTTGAACAATCATTGAGTATTTTAATTGTGGTTAGAGGCCATATATAGTAAATTAAAATCGACGGGAGTGTTAACATGCGGGTTTTAATTGATTAATTTATCTAGGAGCTCTAAGCCTTTGATTGTTAGGTGGGAGTATATAAAGAAACTATAATGAGATGTGTAAATAGAGCTATAATAATATAATTTAGTGGTTTGAAAAACCGCTTAAAGAAAGGTTAAAGTTGATTTACACATACTCCCAATTTCTTAAGGTTACTACTATTAAGGTATTGAAGCTCTTGTATTTATTTATTTATTGCTTTTGTTGCTCTGTGCAGTGAATGCAAAATTTTCTCTTCGCACTTAAACAGTGACTTGATGGAAGAGATATGCTTGAGCTAATTTGAGTATTGTGTATCACTTGTAACGGGTGGTCTAAAACAAGCACCGAACTTATGATCAAAGACATTTCATTTTTTTCTAATGGTTTTACATGAACGGTTGTGGTTGTTACGAGTTTGATATGGTTTGTTGGGTTGTCATATGTCTGTTTTGAATGCCATTCTTATACTTTGGACCAAAATAAGTACAGACGTAAAAGGTGTTTAATTTTTAATTCTGTGTCTTTTGATAAGGTTGATTTAGGAGAGGTTGATGAGTGTCTAAATTGAGTAAATTATACACAGAAATTCTGAATTTTGTGTATATTTCAACTCTAGTTTTTATTTGGTTTTCTCATTTTATATTCAAACTTTTGTTAAATTTGAAATTGAATGTTGAAATTGAAATTGTTGAATGTATGAATGATTCACACTTAAATTATGAATTCTGAGTTTGACTTGTTCAAAGTAATGAAAGAATAGAATGAATTAATGCATGAATGAATGACCTGTTCGGAATTAATGCTAGTGTAGATGCATTTGCTAATGTATTGCTTAAAGTGTTTTAGTAATGTGTTTGAATTTAGTAAGTTAGTGAATGCATGCACCAATGGATTGACGAATTGAAGTTTTGTTTTGTTTTGTATTGTATTGTGTTGATTGCAGCTATAAAGATTTCTGAGTTCAGAATTGTGTTGATTGAAGATGTCGAGGCTTTTGAGTTTAAGATAGCGATGATGCCCACCTGATTTGCTTCTGCTGTTGGTCACCTGATCTACCACTGCTGCTGCTATTAATTTAGTTTATATGTATCAAAACTCTGAGTTTAAGTTTATTTGTTACTTGTTTGTTGGTGCCACTACTGAAGTAATTTTCAGTTTATTTAATAGTATTAGTTTGTTGTTGTTGCTGCTGTAAGTGAGTTTAATGATGCTGCTGCTGTAATTATTTTAATGGAAATGACAACTTTTATGTATTTTTAATGGTTTAGCTATTAACTAAGTTTTAAAAATGATTTAAAAAAAAATGAGATCTTATTTGCTGCGATTTTCTAGTAAAACCAAAAAAGTGTTTTTGGAGGGAATTAGACTATTTGTTGCAGTTATTTAGAAAAACTGCAGCAAATAGTCCAATTCCCTTTTAAAAAAATGCTATTATTTGATGTGATTTTAGGACAACCGTAGCAAAAAGGTTGAGCCTCATTTGCTACGGCTTAATGTGTTGTGGTAAAAAACCGTAGCAAATTCCCTGGTTTTGACCACAACAAATGAGTTTTTTGTACTAGTGTTTTTTATTGAAAATCTTTTAACACTTGATCTGAATTACAGTTTTGGAAGATAATGATCAATATAAATGTGATGTTTTATCACTACGCTTATTCATTTATTTTTGTTTTTTTTATCCAGTATGTTTTTTTCTTTGTCACATGTAATATTTTTTTCTTATTTTCGTCAAAGAATAATTCTTTATCAATAATTTTACTACGTTTCCATCATATTCTTTTGCTACACCTACATTTTCATTAAATAGGTGTGGAAAGAATTTTTTAACAAAACATCAATCTACAAATTGTATTCCCTACATGAATGGGGCATTGCACTAGAGACTTATCTTGTTGATATATATATATATATAGCAATACCCTATAGGACAATATTTTCCAAATGTAATTTTGTGACAAAGAATGGTCAATGTAAAATTTATTTACAACATCATCAATAAAATTTTAACTCTTACTAAAAAAATAAAAATAAAAGTGTAATGATTAAACAAAATTTTCAAAAATAAATAGAAAAAATTAAATAACTAAATTAAGTTGGAGATAGATGTACCTTGAGATCAACATGGGGTCGGAGACCTAGGGTTTCCTTTGTGTTTGAACATGGAGGATAATAGTTTGCTTGTGCTGAATATGCATCATTTTCTTGAAATAAACCTTGTATATGCCCTTTGTCTAAACCAAGTCCTTGAGACATTAACTTTAACAGTCGAGTTATTAGGGAATAAACTTGTTTCCCATACTTATAAATAGTCTCCCTGCAATGTTAACAAGGATATGAATGTAGGCATGAGATGTAAGAATTTAAAAGTAGATATAAGTATATAAACATCGCATTAAGAAAGATATAAGTATAATTGATACACAAAAATGATTGATTATGTGTTGAACATTCTTCAATTTTGAAATCCGTATTTTGTTGTTGTCGAGTATTTATGTATCCATTTTAGGAGTACTATATAAACTACTTATTCTGTATTCTCTCATCTTCTTAAATGTTGGTACTTTAGGAATTTTGATTACATAACAAGAGGGAAACTTTGACTATATTTTCTTTTTTTTTTTTTTACTATATTTATAAAAAAAAAACATATATATTAAAGATCTTGTTGGATCCGTCCCAATTTGCAGTTTTTGACCTTCATACTAAATTTTATAATTATTTATAGCCAAAGAGTATTGATGTTTAAGCATGTGCAATGAAAATTATACAAAATTAAAACGTAATCAATGTTTTGAAACAGAGGGAGTAACTTAATAACCTAGAGTATGTTTGTTGGAACAATGACAACATTTAATGGTCATCTCTTGTACTTTCTTGAGAAATAATGGCTAGTCATATTCCATATTGTAACCCTCTATACCGAGCTTTAAAAAGGTTCATTTATGTCAATGCAATATAAAGTAAGATGCTGCAAACTTTTTTAACTTTTTAATGATTGTATTGATGAATATGAGATTTATAGCATCTACAAGTACTTTATCAATATTTCGTTGGTGATGATCATGAAAGGTACAGGATCGGTGGACAATGGCTCTTGAGGTGATAATAACTTAGGGCGTGTTTACTTCAACTAAAAATAGTTGAACTGAACTGAACTGAATTGAACTGAAAGTTTTTTATGAAGGAATAATGAATAGCAAAATAGGAGAAGAGTTGAACTGAACTGAACTGAACTGAACTAAACTGAGCTGAACTGAACTGAATGGATTTTAAGATGAAGTAAACAGGCCCTTAGTTTATAAAATTCTCCAGACTTGAGCAAGAGTGGTGTGACTCCAATCCCTGTGTATTTTTTTAGTTTAACATTACTCCCTTTGCTCGTATGTTGATGAACAATGCATATATCTACGCGCCAAGGATGTACATGACACAATGTATTATGCTTTGCAAGATAAAACCAAAGATAAAACTTGTTCATTTGATTTGAAACTAATTTTTAGCTCATTTAAAATCAAATGTACAATTGTTTTTACCTTTGATTGTACATAATAAGGTACAACTAGTTGTATTATAAAAATTTCCTTGTGAATTTCTTTGTTCACCTTAGATTTAAACAAAAAATAAGTTTAGATAATATCATATAACTTTACATTAATTTAGAAAATTTTAGCACTAATTAATTTACATTGACTATAACTTCAAATTAATTCAGATAAATTTATAAAATTTCAGTTAAGTTCAAATAGATAAAAATAAGGTAAATTGAACAAATCTTATGTTCTTGATTATCAATTTCCTCAATTAATAATTACTAATTACTTTTGCACCAAGTTATTACAAATTAACTATTGTCAGTAACTAGGGTTTTTTTTTTTTTTTTTTTTTTTGGTGGTGAGAAAGATGTCCTGATATTGAATAGTGATCACAAAACTCTACATTTTGATGGGAAAAACAAACTTTTGTTTTATTTATGCAAAATAATGATGCCAGCTAACACTGCCAATTCACTTCAACAGTTAAGTTCTGGTTAGACCCAAATAATTAACTCTATTACAATTCAACTAATTTCAGTGAAATTTTGATTCTTTTCATCTTAGTTTAGTTAATTTTTATATCAGTTCAATTCACCTCGATAAATTTGAATCTAGAATAGCTCAATTGACTTTTAGATTATTATACCTAATCATATTAACAGTAAAAAAAATAATTCAATTTAGTTAGTTTTTGAAAGTCTCTATTTTATTTTAATTCAATTTAAGGAAATACAATTTTACTTAAATTTGGGAGTGAAGTATAATTTTCACTTTAAGTGAGGGAGATAAATATATATTTTTTTCACTAATTTGGGTGGGAAATGTAATTCACACTCAAATTTATGTGGGAAAGATAATTTACACTAAAATTTGGGTCAAAATACTTAACTAAGGGTTTAATTGTGACATAAATTTTTGGATTTTGTTCAATTTTAATTAAATGATTTAAATCCAATTTATTTAATTTAATTTTGTTTTTAGCTAATTTAGTTTTACTTTTGCGCGGTTAAATTTAGTTTAGCATGTTTGAGTTATTATAACTTAATCAGTCCACTTGTTCAGTTATCATATCATTATTAGTGATTAGCTACTATATGTTAAATTTGACGGTCTTGACCCTAATTGACAACTCTATTGCTAGTTTTGTTGAAACATCAAGAGCTCTTAGGAGGTTGAAAAAAAAAAGGTATCAAAAAACATCACTAAAGAGGTTGTTATTAAGAAAAAAAAAAAGGTGCATAACACAGTTATTTTGTGTTTTACAAACAGGGTTATTTAATTTGTGTTTTGCAAATAGGCTTATCTCATACTACCATATAACTCTATAACCTATTAAAATCTTAAATATTTTGCCCCTAATGACGCATATACGNTCTACATTTTGATGGGAAAAACAAACTTTTGTTTTATTTATGCAAAATAATGATGCCAGCTAACACTGCCAATTCACTTCAACAGTTAAGTTCTGGTTAGACCCAAATAATTAACTCTATTACAATTCAACTAATTTCAGTGAAATTTTGATTCTTTTCATCTTAGTTTAGTTAATTTTTATATCAGTTCAATTCACCTCGATAAATTTGAATCTAGAATAGCTCAATTGACTTTTAGATTATTATACCTAATCATATTAACAGTAAAAAAAATAATTCAATTTAGTTAGTTTTTGAAAGTCTCTATTTTATTTTAATTCAATTTAAGGAAATACAATTTTACTTAAATTTGGGAGTGAAGTATAATTTTCACTTTAAGTGAGGGAGATAAATATATATTTTTTTCACTAATTTGGGTGGGAAATGTAATTCACACTCAAATTTATGTGGGAAAGATAATTTACACTAAAATTTGGGTCAAAATACTTAACTAAGGGTTTAATTGTGACATAAATTTTTGGATTTTGTTCAATTTTAATTAAATGATTTAAATCCAATTTATTTAATTTAATTTTGTTTTTAGCTAATTTAGTTTTACTTTTGCGCGGTTAAATTTAGTTTAGCATGTTTGAGTTATTATAACTTAATCAGTCCACTTGTTCAGTTATCATATCATTATTAGTGATTAGCTACTATATGTTAAATTTGACGGTCTTGACCCTAATTGACAACTCTATTGCTAGTTTTGTTGAAACATCAAGAGCTCTTAGGAGGTTGAAAAAAAAAAGGTATCAAAAAACATCACTAAAGAGGTTGTTATTAAGAAAAAAAAAAAGGTGCATAACACAGTTATTTTGTGTTTTACAAACAGGGTTATTTAATTTGTGTTTTGCAAATAGGCTTATCTCATACTACCATATAACTCTATAACCTATTAAAATCTTAAATATTTTGCCCCTAATGACGCATATACGCATGAAAGGGAAAATCCTAATGTGCATTTGGAGCGCGTAACAATTTGCGCAATTGGGATGATGTTCATATTCTTATGTACAATGTTCAACTTTCAATAGGTAATGTTTAGTTCTTTAAGATTAATGTTGAGTAAACATTTTACCCATTTGATTTTGAAAAACATTCCATTTTTCTCACACTTTTTCTTCAATTATATAATTGCAGTATTATATGATTAATGGAATTGAACAGTTTATATATGTCCATATTTTGTCCAATTGTTGTCTTTAAGAATGGGTAATTATTTGGTTGATTTTATTTCCAATTACTTTCATTTCATTAATATTCAACTTTTATACTTGGAGAGTTTCAATTTTGTTTTATTTGAATGAATAATACTACCTTTGCAAGAGAGATGAAGGCAAAAGAGCTAGCACCTATCAGATATTCAGGTTTCAATAATCTTGTTATATTATATTTTGTTTTTAGTTTCCAATATTTATTTTTTTTGTATGTGAAACTGCAAAGTTCAATTTTTCAAATGTAATGTTCAGGATTCAATGAGTAATGTTCAATACCAATTCATTCTGAATGTGGAAAGTTTTCAACCAAGAAAGATTATATTTACATTATTGTTTTGGGAAGTGAATATCACAAAGTAGAATTCAGAACATGCATTTAACATAAAAAATTGAACAACAAATATAAAATTTTAATATTGAAAGTTTCAACAGAATAAAACATTAATTTACATTATTATTTGAAAGATGAACATTCCGAATAAAATTTTGAACATTGATTATAGAAAAGTTAAATTCTAAACTATTTATTAAACACAATTGATATATGATGGTACGAAGAATTGTTTAGTTGTAGTTGTTGAGTTAATTTTTTTTGTAAGATTTTATTTATTAAAGTTTCTTATTGAAATAGGTATTTCAGTATATTTGAATATACAATATTATGTTATGAGTTTGTGACATTATATTTATAAGCAAAGGTTGAATTACTGGAGAGAAAATTGTGTGATGCTTTTGGAATGTCATGGAAAAGTGTATTCGCATCACAATATGTTGAATAACATTAATAATTACTACCAAATATTTAACAATTAACTTAGATTTATTTATTGAATAAAATAAAGGAAAAATAATAAAAATCATGCTAAAAATGGAAAATGATTAAAGTCAGGTCTACCATTGGTAATTATAAAAACACAAGACTACCGTTGATAATTTTAAAAATAAAACATATGACATGTTGTGCTAGGATCATTAGAATTGTCACATACCTAGGAGTTGGCCCGTATTCAAACTTGAAAACTAGTTTATCATAACCTAAAAAAGCGAATAATTAAACTAAAAATTCAACTATTAAACTAAAATGCAACTATTAAGATTAAAATTTTGTAGAGATAATCGCTTAATGTAAAGAATTTTTTAAATGCAAAATGTTTAAGTGATTAAATTGCAAGTATTTAAAATCTAAAATTAGACGAGGATAGAAGTACATGCTGTTAGAGGGTCATCTCAACCAAAATCTTAAGCTGATGGTTGAGGCCTAAGAATTGGTTTTATACTCTATCATGCCTCCTCACATGAGATCCTATTGGGCTTAAAGTGTGGATGCAGCATAAGCCCCTTCATACCCTACGCTTAATAATTCCACCTAGAAGGAAGGGGTGGATGAGATTCGAACCCGTGGCCTTTGTGTCATGGTGGCACTGATACCATATTAAAGGATCATCTTAACCAAAAGCTTAAGCTAATGGTCAGGGCATAGGAATTGATTTTATACCCTATCACATGCAAATGTGAGAGTACCACCTGATTATTTCTAACAAATTTTAAACTTGGCTTTACTAAGACAAGGTAAGATGTGCATGCCACGAGTGCACAATATAAGAAATCATGTACTAGTTTTGGTCATGCTTCTTATGATGGATTTTTTTTAAAAAAATCAGATAATGTGTGCTTTGACATTCCATTCTTCACTATGTAAATACATATATGGAGCATAATTGACATAATGTACCATTTAGTTTGGTAGTTTAAAAGGTTGAAGAAGAGTACGACTTTATTGGTAAAATTTCTCTTTGTTAAGGAAAAGACGCTGGTTCGATTCCCACTATCCGCTCAAACAAAAAAAATAATAATATGACTTATGGTTGATAACGATAGTGTAGTAAAGGGGTAGAAAAGGGTTGTGGTTGAGTTGATAGAAAGGGAAACCAACACCTTTTGACCTTTTGTATAGTGAGTAGTGACTTAATGGGGTGTTCATTTGTGATATTTTTTTTAATGTAAAGGATGGTAGGTTGCATTTGTATGTTTTTAAACTGTAAGTTTGATCAATCCGTAATGTATACACCCGGAGTATGTTGAGGAACATGCTCCAGCAACCAAACGCGTCGTTTCTCTCTCTTATACATAACAATCTATATATGCTCTACCGTTTTTTTTTTTTTTTTCATTTCATCGCCTCTCATATTGCCATTAATATGCTTTTCTCTCTTCTTTCAAAAGAAATCAAATCAATTATCTCTCTTTTTTGAAACCCTAGAATTTATAATTGAATCTAATATTCAAATATATGAACATCAATAGCAATAATTATGACATATTCAACAGCAATTCAACAAAATACAAATCCAAACAACACAAAATCATACGCATAAATACGAATTTAACAAATATTCAATGAAGATTATACTGAAAACTGTAAGTTCTTGTTTTCCTCAACTTTTGCATAATTTCTATTAATCAACATTCACAAATTTTCACTTATTGTTCGGAAATTATTGTTATGAAATTTTGTAGATATACTGCTGAAGATTCATGAAAGTTCAGAAAGAATGACTTAGTGTTCAGAAATTACTTTTTCATGTTAATATGTTTTGTTATAATCTTTTAATTGTTTTTTTGAACTTTTTTACATAAACTTCTGAACATTCAGAAAAACTAACTTAATGTTCAAAAATTACATTTGCATATAATATGTTTTGTTATAATTTTCAGTTATGTTCTGAACTTTTGTATAAGAATTTTTGTATGTTCAGAAAAACTAACTTAGTGTTCAGATTATTAATTTTAATGTTTACAATTTTTGCAGATAATTCAAACTAGATAATTGTAAATGAAGCTGATGAATCTGAATTGTTGAATATCAAAGTGAACAACAATGAAGACGCATTTGATCTATATAACAAAGTGGACAATGAGGAAGTTTTGCAAAACAACTCCAACATATAAAATTCTGAACAACTAATGACATTTTTCTGAACATCTGATTCAAAATGACTTAATGAGCAACGCAGTAAAAACATATGATCACCAACTATTACAAAATGAACATCATCCATTATAAAATGAACATCATGATAATTGTAATTCTGAACATTGTTCAATTGAATATAAACATCAACAATTAAAAAAAATGAACAATAACACCATAGAAGTCATGAACTACATCAAATGCCTATCCATAAGCAAACTGTACATACTAAATTTGTACATAGTTTTCAAACTATTATAAAACAAAGTACAAAAATCACCAGCTAAAGTAAACATCATATAATCACACAATAAATGCACAACAAAGAAGGACACATGCAGATATTTCTTCTGGTTTGTATGAAGAAATTGCTAGAGTTGATCCTTTTTTTTTTAATAGATTCTTGTCATACTTTGATCCAAATTATTTTTTATTTTCGTAAACAAGTAATGAACTTCATATATTTTTATGATATTGAATATTAATTTGCAATGTTTGTAAGGCAACATCTTATATTAAATTCTGAACAAGTAATGTCATTTTATGAACATTAATTTCGTAGCAAATTTTAACGATGAGTAATGCAGCAAACATATCTGAACAACAACTACTAAAAAATGAACATCATCAAGTAAATAAATGAACTTCAAAGCATATAGTAATAAAATGTAATTCTGAACACCATTCTCAAAAAATTAAACATCATGTCATATAACAACTAGAAAGGGCCTTGGAAATTAAAATCATGCATTGGCAATAAAACAAAAAAAATGATCGAATATCTGTCTTTAAAAGTTGAACCTACATAGAAGAAAAGAAAATTATTGGAAAAAAAAAAATTAAACATACAAGTACTCATTCTTAAAAGCAGCATTTAGACATATTATAAACATATATAACACATTCATCAATCATATAATACTGCAATAGTATATAAATGAAGTAAAATAACGAAATGAAAAGAATGATATGCTTATGAACATTACTTAAAAAAACATTAACATTGGTTACATAAATCTGAACATTGCATAAAAAATCCTGAACACTACATAATGTGCAGCGCGTGTTACACACGCACTTGAGTAGGGTTGTATAGAGAATGGTCTTGACCGCACCAAACCGCGGACCAAACCGTATTTCTGCGGTCTGGTCTGGTATGCGGTCCAAAATTTATGGTCTGGTTTTTTTTAAGGTAGGCCGCAATTTTTGCGATTTGGTCTGGTTTTTATTTTCTTTTAGACTAGACCAGACCGTAAATCGTAAATAATTATGGTTTGTGGTTTTAGACCTTAAACCATAAACCGCATAAACATTAAGAAATATGCAACCTTTTAAATTTGTAACTCTGTATGGTTTTCCATTTTATGATTTATTGATGGATGTCATATTGTCATTTTCTGTTGTGGACTTGCACTTGGTTGTATAGGTAAACTTATCGTTTCTTGTGTATTAGCATTTCGCTCTTATAAAGTTATGGTTCATAAAATCTTTCAGGAATTGCGGTTTAACCGCAAACCGCACTAGACCAGACCGTTTAAAAAATTGTGGTCTGGTCTGGTCTAAAATACGGTTTGGTCTGGTCTGGAAAACACCTAGACAGCAATTTTGCGTCCTGGTCTGGTCTAGACCTCAGACCACACCAGACCGGACAGTGTACACCCCTACACTTGAGTGCACATTAGAATTTGCCAAATTTGATTGTTAGCTTTTTTTTTCGAAAAATTGATTCTAATAATCCCACCTTTCACACATTTGAAAATAACAGTCCCACCTTTGGGTTATCTCGCACCAGTCCCACCTTTATGCCTTGTTTTCTTTTATTGGTCCTTACCAGTTAATTACTTAATTAGTAGGTAATTAATACACGTGGCATTCAGTTATTGGTGGAGTGCTTTTTTTAATTAAACAAAAAATTAAATAAACCTTAAAATAATAATAAAATAAAAAATCCCACAAGCCACCACCCTCTCTCACTCCTCTACCCCCTTCTCTGTCCCACTAATACTTCACCTTCCCCTCATTTCACCATCACCCCGTCTCATTGGACTCATCCCTGCTCACTAGACGACAACGACAACGATCGCGATTACCCCACCACCACCACGACAATCGACAATCATCATCATCATCAACATTACGAGGGTGGTTTGGGAGTTTACTTAGTGTTCAAATTAGTGGTTTGCTTAGAGTTCATACAAGTGATTTGATTTGTATTCAAATTAGTGTTTAGATATGTGGTTTGGGGGTTTGATTTGTGTATACATTTGGGCAATTGATTAGGTTGTTAGTTTCGAATTTATAACATTGAACTTGGTGATTAGTGGTGGTGGATTTGAATTATGTGATTGGTGGTTTAGGTGTGTTTGAATTCGGTTGCGAGGTGACTTTATCGTTGTTAGTGGTTGCGATGGGTTTGAAATGGGTGGGTGTGGTTGGGTTGGATTTGAAATATGTGGTTTTGATGATTTTTGTGGTGAATGTGTGGCTTTTTGTGAGGGTAGGGTTGATTCATGGTGGGTCTAGGTGGGGTGGTTTCATAAGGAGGGTGGTGGTAGTCATGGTTAGGTGGGGGTTGCTGGCAGTGAATAGTAGTGGTGGGGGTAATGGTTGGCTGTATATCTCATGAGTGGTGGGTGGGGCTCATAATTTTGGGTGGTCGTTGGTTTTTAGGTGGGGTTTGAGTAGTGTCGGACTTGGTGGATTGTAGTTCTAGTTGGTGGTGTGTGGTGTGGTGGCAGTTGGGAGGTGGTGTTCTTGGGTTATGGTTTTTTTTTGGGTGGTGCGTTGTATATAGTGGTAGTTGGAGGTAGTGTAGAGGGTTGTAGTCGAAATTATGGTGGTGTAGGTGGTTGTAATTTAATTTTTTTTATTGTAATCAATATTATTAATTTAAAAAACAAAAAGTAAATAAAATTTTGAATAAGGTAACTTGAAGTTCAGGTTACCGGTAAAAAGGACCAATAAAAGAAAACGAAGATTAAAGGTTGGACTGGTGTGAGATAACCCAAAGGTGAGACTGTTATTTTCAAATGTGTAAAAGGTGCGATTATTAGAATCAATTTTTCCTCTTTTTTAATATCATTAGTTTTTGTAAAATAATCCAACTCACAATGCATAAGTTAGTAGGGAGTTCAGTTTTTTTTTCTTTTCTTTTTTTTTTTTTAGGATTAATGGGGAGTTAACTAGTTAAGTTGGCAGTTAATTGTGATGATAATCCCTTAATATAGGGAGTGTATGTTGTATGTTTAATTATTTATATAAACCATATATTTGATTGTTTATAAATCATAGATCTGATTTATTGTTTTAACTAGTGTATACCCGTGTAAATGCACGATGTTCACTTACAAGGTAGGATATGGTTCATATGAACAAGTAATTCATTAGAGGGTAATGTATGTGTCGTATTGATACAAAACAAACAAATCATTAAATAAAGGTTAATTTCGATTTTTGTTCGAGCTTAACCTGTTGACTATGAATATTCCGTAAACGCCGACGCGCAATGATGATGAAAAAAAATAATGCATTGGGCATGCCTAATATTTGTTGAGAATTCCCAAAGATAGATTGAAGATGTCCAATTTTCATTGTCTAATAATATTGTATATACATATTCGTTGTTTGGGAATGCCAGTAGTTTTTGTTAGCAATTAAATCATATTATAACTTTTCATTCATTTCCATGTTAGATATATGAATACACTATCTTTAATTTTAGCCCATTTCTTTAAAGTCATAGTTACATTTAACCAAAAATACGAAATACTCTTATTTGAAGGGTGCCTAATTATGTTTGGGCACCCTCTAAAATGCTATAATTAGTATTACACCGTCGTTGCGTGTCAACATTCACAAAAGCATTAGACTTTTGATGTTGTGAGAATAAGTGTGATTAGATTTTTTTTTATGGTCTTTTATTTTTGACAAATGAAGAGAAAACATGGGTTGGATGTAGCAGTTTATTATTAAGTTTTTGAGGGATTACATGATATTTCAAATAATTTAAGAGGGAGTGAATGAGAAAGCAAGGTTACGGAGGTAGTATATGCTATGCATCCAAAGCTAGACATTAATCTGTGGCTTGAAGAAGCGCGTTACCAATAATGTCACAAAGATATACTTGATGGGATCTTTCAAAACATTATAAAAAATAGGGTTTTTCTAAGCTATGCCCCCGAGCCTTTTGTTTTTCTAAGGTGTGCCCCATAAATTTTTTTCCTCACCTGTGCCCCTCAACTAATTGCTTTTAATTAGCGGTATCCTACCTACATTTTTTCCTAACAGACGTTAGGTTATACATTAAAGCCGTTTAATAAATGCATTTTTTTTCTAAGTTAGACCCCTATGATTTTTAATTTTCTAAGGTGTGCCCTAAAGTTTTATTTTTCTCAAGTATACCCCTAAACTAATTATTTTTTATTATTACTAACCTTTACCTTTAGTATTAGTAACTAATGTTATGTTTTCGTTTACTACTTGCTTCTCCTCTTAGTAGCCTTTAACTTTATCATAAAAGTAAATTTGTATTTCCCTGCTTTAATTTGCTTAACAAATACACTACAAACCCATCATTATCGAATCAACAATCATGAAAAATCAACAATATTCACACATCTATCATCATCACCTCACCCTCAATTCCTCACTCCAACACCCATTAACTTCAAATAACATGGAAAGATTGAACCCTTCATCTTGATTCAAAGCCATAATCAGGTTTGAGACTATAATCAGGTTTGAGACTACAAATCAATTCGTTGACAAACATAGTTGTTGAGGTTGATTTGTTAAGGTGTTACAGTGTTTGAATCATTGCATTGAAGGTGTTCGACGAAATGTCTTAAAGAAAATGGATTAATTAGTTCATGTACTTGTTAGTTAAATATTAGAAATTATTATTGTTGAGAGCTTAATATCNGAAAGATTGAACCCTTCATCTTGATTCAAAGCCATAATCAGGTTTGAGACTATAATCAGGTTTGAGACTACAAATCAATTCGTTGACAAACATAGTTGTTGAGGTTGATTTGTTAAGGTGTTACAGTGTTTGAATCATTGCATTGAAGGTGTTCGACGAAATGTCTTAAAGAAAATGGATTAATTAGTTCATGTACTTGTTAGTTAAATATTAGAAATTATTATTGTTGAGAGCTTAATATCCTCTATTTTGGCTTTATTATTACCTTGCAATGGAGGGTTAACAGGGAGCTTTGTAATGAAAAAAATAATTAGTTTAGGAGTATACTTTAGAAAAAACAAAACTTTAGGACACACCTTAGAAAAATTAAAACATCACGGGTATAACTTAGAAAAACCCAAGAATAAATTAAGAAAAATCGGAAAATTAAAAACTAACGTGTACACTAACAACAGATCAACAGGCAGGTTAGTGCTGATTAAAAGTGCTTAGTTGAGGGGCACAACTGAGAAAATAAAAAGTTATGGGGCACACCTTAGAAAAACAAAAACCTCGAGGGTATAGCTTAGAAAAACCCTAAAAAATATCAAAAATAGACTACATTTGAGGGGGGAAATTGGAAGAACAATGTCATCATGGAAAGTTGTTTTTTCATAATAGCAATAAACCAATGAAAACTTGAAAAGCATAATTGCATAGTGTATTATAATGGAAAAATTGACAAAAAAAAAAAAAAAAACCCCACCTTTGGATGATCCGCTAGAAAAAAACCCACCTTTGTTTTATCCCACAATAAACCCACCTAATACCCTTATCAGCCACAATTGTTCTGTAATACCCCGTAATTTTATACACGTTATAAAATTAAAATAGTATTTATACGTACATTTTACGTATTTGTATTTTAAAAGGAATAAACAGTATTTGAAAATAATTAATTAAAGGAATTTAATTCATTACGGAGGGTTATTTACTTTATTTTAACTAAATAAATTTTTATAAGGTCATAAAATATTTTGATGAGGTCTTTAAAATGTGTGAAATATTTGGTAGGCTTTTAAAAGTGTTTTTAATGGGTTGCCAGGATTAGTGTATTATAGGGGGCCCAAAAATAATCCCACATTCAATTAGACATTTTGTGCTTGTGCCTAAAACCAACTCTAATCCCTTTGGGGGCTTTTTAAATACCCCTTTAAACCACAAAATTCAGATTCCCAGAATTCAAGTTAGGATTTCCAAAAGCAAAGAGAGAGAAGAAAAAAAAAAAAAAAACGAAGGGAGAAGCGACGAAGAGGACCGAAGGTCGCCGGCCACCTCTCCGCCACATGCTGCGCCGCTGCTGCCCCCTCGCCGGCCGGCCGTCGCCGGAAAACATCTCCCCATTGGCCTCTCGATTTTCGTAGGTACAACAAAAAAAAAAAAAAACTTTTTTCTAATTTAATAATTCTTAAGCTATGTTTTATAAATTTATGTTATGATCATGTTTATAATGTGTATGATATAATCATGTTTTTATTGATTTGTAAATTATAGATTTAAAAATGTTGATCATGAAATTTTAATTAGGGTTTGAGAGTATGAAGTTTATTGTTTAATATTTTGATGATCTAGATTGAAGTGGATTGATCATTAGTGTAATTATATATGAGTGTATGATTAAATTATGATGTTTAGATTGGTTTTAACAAATGTAAAGTATAAAACAAATATGAAAAATTTGTTCAAATACATGTGAAAACCAGTTTAAGCGTTCATATTATGCTAGTATGATCATATATGAAATCTATGATCACTACATTTATTTTTAGTATGATTTATGAAGTTTAAAGATGATTTAAGTATGATTTTAAGCGTCAGATTTTATAAAATCTTAATTAAATGTTTTAAAGGATGTAATTAGCATGAATTAATCATATAAGTTAAGTATTACATTATATATCAAATCCATGTTGTTTTTAGGGCTTTTCATGAAGTTTAGAGAGGTCAAGGATTTTTTAATTAAATAAATAATGCTGTAACTTTTATTAAGGAATGTTTATAAGAGTAAAAATTAAGTGTTATATTTACAAAGTTTCCAAAATGCAATTCTAATGCATAGAATCGAACCATAAAACCTATAAGGATATTAATATGGTGTGTTATGCAAAATAAGTGTTTTAAAAGAGTTACGGAGGCTTGAAAGAATGTAAAGTAAAGCTGCCATTTTTGAAAGTATGAAAAATAAAGTTTTCGAAAAGAAAAAATACCGCGACAAGTTATGGAATGAATAGAGACATAGTAAGGAAAGGTTTTATGGATGTTATCCACTAGTAAAAAGGTATTTTAGAGTTGCTGTAAAGTTTAGTCAAAGAGGTTTTCCTTATATAGTTTTCCTCTTATGTTTTATAGGAGAGGATCGAATCAAGTGAGGTTCTAGAAGTAGTGGCGAATCACAGCTATTATAACAAGGTACGTAGTACTAAAGATGCATGAGTAGAATTATCATGCTGGATCATGTAGTATTAGTAGTTGAATATATCAGTTCATGTTAGAACCTATATGATATGAAGTATGTTATGGACTCTTGTTGACTTTTGTTGACTATATGAGCATGTTCAGTATGCATGATTACAGATAATCCATGAGTATTATCTATGCATTCTATTATATGATATTATAATAATAACATAAAGGAGGTTTGGGAATGCAATTTTAATAAAAGAAGTTTGATAGTAGTCAAAAATGAGCATTGAAAGATTATGTATTAAATATTTTGAGCAAAGAAGAGTTAGTGATGAATTTATTACATGATGGTAGTAATTGAGCAATTTATTATTATTATCCACTCACAGATTTTATGTGGGGACTAGTAAAGGAAGTTATCACCACAGTTTAGTGGGGACTGTTAAGGAAGGAATTTAACCACTCACAGTTAAGGTGTGGTCTAGAGGGATTAATAAAGGAAAAAATAGTTCCTTATTAAGAAGAGAATTATATGGGTTAATTAATGTTATGTTATGAAATGTGGGGGATGTAGCATTATGTGTTGTTATGTGAGAGTATCACAAGTTATTAAAAATGGTTAATCACGTAAAGTGAAAGAGGGGATTCGCACCAAAAATCTTGGACGTAAATACCTGAGATGAACAGTGGGGGGAGTTGTCTAACAGAGGATTAACTCCTAGTTGGGGTACGACGTTGTACTTTATTTTAGATTTTATTCTATATGCGCTGGAAGTCCGCCACTAGGTGGAAAGTAATACCGTCGGGAGTTGCTACCAAGTTGGTGCCACCTGGGCATATATTTTATAGGAGGAGCCCGTTCGAACCCTCCGCGAACAATATATAATAATAATTTGAAGTAAGAGTCTGAGTCTTATGATGTTGCAATTGTGGGCGTAAAACAAAAGGTTTTGGTTGATGCTTTTACTTTGATGATCTTGCATAGGATTATTCATGTAGGTGTTGCCTTGTCTTTATGTTATGTACCAGCTTTGCTGATTACGGTTGGTGTGCATGCTAATCTTGTTTGGCCCCACGACGACATGTAATATGGCGAGTAGAAGTAATTGAATAAAGACGTAAGCAACAGGTTTCCGGTGGGCATCTAGCGATCATGCTGGGTGGGTTGGGTGGGATTGAGTGAAGAGTTTCATGTGTTTTAGTATTTGCTTAAAATAAGTGGACATATTATGCTATTATATATCATGATGGATATTAACGTTTGTTTAAAGAGATTAGTATTATTTGGTTGAAGGGCCGTTAGTGTCGGTTCCAGTTGTTATTAACGTATCATTGGGTTTTGGTTTTGAAGTTTATTTATTAAGTTGTTTGGTTTTTTTAAAAGTTAATAGTCTTCAGCTTTTGCTAGTTACTTTGGTAATGCCTTAGCCGTTTTCACTGGTGGTGGCGGTAATGCTTTTGGTTTTCTAAAGTAGTTGGGGCTCGATTATTTTTATAACATGTTTTCCGGAAATGTTAGTAGTTTTAGGAAAGGGGGAAAACCAGGGTGTTACAAAGTGGTATCCGAGCACTGTTTTATAAATAAGAATGTTTGAATTTTTGGGTACCCTAAGTATAAGTCGAAACAGTCTAAAACCCTAAGCTGAGGGTCATTTTTCATCATTTTGGGAAGTGCGTTGAGGAGACAAAATGTTTTGAAAATCATAAATAGAATATTTTAGAATAAAATATTCCACAAAAAAACAAAACAAAAAAAAAATTTCAAAATGGAAAAGGTTTTGTTTGTTACATGTGCAGGACCAAGGAGTTAAGGTACGTTATGATGTGTTATGGCTTACAGTCAGTGGTGAGATTGCGGTAGAAGTTTGTGGGCATGTAGGATGGAGTTATTGGTCGTCGTAATCAGTTTTTTTTTTGTTTTGTTTTTGTTTGTTTTATCAAAGAATTTGTTTTCTAGTTGACTGTTTGATGTGACTAGTATGTGTAGAAAAGATTGTTTGTTAGCCATTGAATAATTTTCTTTGAGAAATGGTTTGTTGTTGTTGTTCTGGCTGGGTTGGTTAATTGTTAGAATCTGTAAGTGGCTTGCAGGATGTTGACCAACGTGCCTAATAAGAATCGGAAATAGGAACCTTGGAAAAGAAGATATGAATATGTGGGAACAATATGTTGGGAAAATGCCGGTTTTCTGTGATACCAAAGAAATTTGTTAGGAAAGAAGGAGTATGCGGATGCCCCATAGCGTGTCATCCCATGATTTATAAAAGGTTACCTGACGTGAACCCTTTATACAAAAGTAAGGAAGAATTTGCTGACTTATACCTACCTGGAGGGATTCTAAATTTTCCTAAGATATATGAATGAGTATGGTGTTGGAGAGTATCATATGGGTATCTAGAGAGTTTTTATATTGAGTCTTAGGGAACGCAGAGCATTAGGGCTGCATAATGAAAAATCTCCATCACCTTGAAGTCCCTGACGCTACTGAAGCTGAGTCTGAGGATAGTTCCTGTTTTGAAATGGCAGATCAGACCGATCATCCCAGAGTAATGCGGAATCTAGTTGACTCGATTATGAAGAAGAAGAGCAAAACCTATTGATGTGGAAGATGCTATGGAAGGAAGACCCAGAAGAGGATCTAGAAAGACATGAAAATGAGTTGAGGAAGAAAGACCCTGAGGTTTACAGTAATGTGTGAGATGGGTAGGAAGTTTTTGGGCATGTAGGATAGATTTATTTTCTTCCTTCTGCAAAGATTATTTGTTTTCTAGTTGACTGGTGATGGATGTTATGTGTAGAAAAGATTGTTTGAGCCATTGAACCTTTTCTTGAGAAATGTTTGTGGTTGTTTGTTTGGCTGGGTTGGGTAATTGGTTCTTAGGAACTGTAAGTGGCTTTGCAGGATGTTGACCCAACTGCCTAATAAGAATTCGGAAATAGGACCCTTGGAAAGAAAAGTTGAAATGGGGGACAATATGTGGGAAAATTCGGTTTATTGTGATTACCAAAGAAAGTGTTAGGAAAGAAGGAGTATAGGATGACCCCATAGAGTGTCAGCAATGATTATAAACTGTTTACCTGACCGTGAACCCTATACCAAAATAAGGGCAGAATTTGAGGACTTTTACTACATGGAGGTTTAAGAATTTTCCTAAGATATGAATGAAGTATGGTGTTGGAGGAGTCTCATATGGGTATCTAGAGAGTTATATTGGTCTTAGGGAAGCAGAGCATAGGGTGCATTAATGAAAAATCCTCAATCGACCTGAAAGTCCTGAAGCTAATGGAAAAGCTGAGGTCTGAGGATAGTCCTGTTTGAAAGGAAGCTCAAGACAGATCATCCCAGGAGTATGCGGATCTAGTGACGATTCTGAAGAAGAAGAGAACCTTAGTGATGAAGATGATATGGGAGAAGACCCCGAAGGAGCCTTGTTGATCTAGAAAGACATTGAAAATGTGTTGAGAAAGACCCTGAGTTTACAGTCAGTGGTGAGATGGGTAGGAAGTTTTTTGGGATGTAGGATAGATTATTCTTCCTTATGCAAAGATATTGTTTTTAGTGACTGTTTATTATGTGAAGTATGTGTAGAAAAGATGGTTGTTAGCCATTGAATCCTTTTTCTTTTGGAGAAATGGTTTGTTGTGTTGTTTCTTGGCTGGGTTGGATTAATGTTAGAATCTGTAAGTGGTGCCGGATGTTGCCCAACTTGCCTATAAGAATTCGGAAGGAAATAGGTAACCTTGGAAACGAAAGATTATGAATATGTGGGACAATATGTTGGGAAAATTCGGTTTTATTGATGAGTACCAAAGAAATGTGTTAGAAGGATAAGAGGAGTCTGAGGATGCCCATATTAGAGTGTCAGCCACGATTATAAAAACTGTTTACCTGACGTGAACCCTATACCAAAATTAAGGAGGAATTTGATGACTTTTACCTACTGGAGGGATCCGATTTCCTAGTATATGATGATATGGTTGTTGGAGAGTCTCATATGGGTATCTAGAGAGTTTATTGGTCTTAGGGAAGAAGCAGAGCATAGGGCTGCATTAATGAAAAAAGCCTCCCTCACCTGAAGTCCCTTGAGCTAATGAAAGCTGAGTATGCGGATAGTTCCGTTTGAAATGGAAGATCCAGACCCGATGGATCATCCCAGGAAGGTATGTGGATATAGTGACCGATTCTGAAGAATGAAGAGCAACCTATTGATGAAGATGATATGAAGAGAAGACCCGAAAAAGAGGACTTAGAAGACATAAAATTTTTTTTGTTTGACGTTGAGAAAGACCCTGAGTTACTCCAGCGGAATATGTCTAGTCTTCAGATAAGCTTGATAACACTAATGTTTAAGTAGACAAGCAATGTTGCTATTGTCATATTATTAGTAGTAGTATGTGATTATATTGAGGATGTAAACCTCCTTAGTGCTATTTGTTTACGAATGAAGGGCAAAAAGGGCCATGTGAATTTAAGAAGGAAATTAGGTGTTGTTAAATTATTTTCTAGAAAGAGCAAAATACCGCCAATTACGTTAATTAAGTATTGTTGAAGAAGGGGAATATTCCAAGGGGAATTTATTGTTATTTCTCTTGCGTATTTATCTCTAATGGTTGTTGACACAATCAACAGTAAGTGAATCAATTACTCTAAGGAAGTTATAATTACCCTTTTACTTGAGGTAAATTGAGAATGTGTTATGCTCAAAGAAAGGGTTGATGTCTACATAGAGTTAGAAATAGTAAGTAAGTAGTAGTTTAAGTAAGTGTTGCTTCTCTTCAGGAGAAACAGAATGGCTGAAGGAAATGCAAATCAGCTTAATGAAGTAGTTTAAGGCAATTGGCAACGTAGCTAGCAGTTAGCCGAAAGAGGAAAAACCAAGGAGTAGACCCGTGGGGGGAGGGAATGTTTTAAGAAAAGTTCACAGAGTAAACCACAAACTTAATCAAGGTGAACCTAACCATCTTTTTGAGGGATGGTGTTTGAGAGAGTTTAATAAGATATTTGGTGCTTGTAGAGTGTCCAGAAGAGTTTAAGGTGAACCATGTGGTTTACTATTTAAGAGGAGAGGCTGTGATCGTGGTGGTCTCAAATGAGGGCTGTGTTGTGATTAGGGCATTTGCCTGGTTTTAAATGGACGTGTTTCGGAAGCAAATCCGTAATAAGTTTTACCCTGTCCTTGTTGCAAAAAGCAGAAGGCTGATGAGTTCTTAGAGCTTAGCTTAGAATGGGGAATATGTATGTTACGGATATTATTCGAAGTTTAGAGTTATCTAGGTTTGCTAAGGAAGCTGTAAGCAACTGAGAAGTTAAGGCTTAGTCGTTTTTGAGAGGGGATTGACCATAGAGATTAGTTGCAACTTGCTGGTCAAGTGTTTGAAACGCTTGATGAGTTGTATGGAAGAGCGGCTCATTGATATGATTAGAACAAAAGAGGAAGGAGTGCTCAAGGCAAATTCTGGGGAGAAGAGGAAGGATGTTGGTGGGAATTATCACCAATATGGGAATAAGGTGGATGTAAGCGGTCTCGTTTTAATATTCTCAAGGAATAGGAGGAATTTGGTAGGCATGGAATGGTAAGGTTTTTTAAAGACAGTTGCTAATCAGAATAATCGTTGTGTATTTGTAAGAAGTGCACATAAACAATCATCCAGCCTGGAAATGATTGTGATGGGAATCTAGTTACTTGTCGCACGTGCCAACAAGTAGGTCATCGTGGAGTACGAGTGCTTTTCTAGAGTAGGGGAAGGAAGGTCAAAGTTCTCATCAAGGGCAATTCTGCAGGAGGACAGCAAAAAGAGTTTCCAAGGGAACATGAGGAAGAGCTTCGCAGATAGCTGGAGTTAAGAATTGGAACATGGCAATGGAGGGAGTCAGGCTACGCTATCAGTGCAGGGAAGCTGAATGTAGAGGCAGGAGTGAAGCTGATGATAATAAGGTCGTGATTACTGGTACTTTCTCTATTAGCTCTCTCCTGTTAAGATTTTGTTTGATTTCTGGTGCTAATATTCTTTTGTCCACTAAGGTTTGCAAAACTGAGAATCTGTTTTGGGAAAAGTAGAATCCATAGATATTACAAATTGATTCCGTCAGGCAGGTAGTTGACAATGTTCTAAGAGATATTTAGATGTGCCAATTATGATGAGGGAGTTGAGTTTAGCTAATTAATTGATTGGAATTGGGTGACTTAGAAGTGATCTAGGGATGGAATGGTTGAGTGAGTATAAGGCTTGAGATTTCGATTATGTGGGAACCGCAAGAAAAGATTTCGTTGTTTTTTAAAAGGGCAAAAAGGTGAGCTTTCGGAAGTCAGGAAGGCCTAATGCAATTAAATCGTAGTTGTAGATGATGAGATTGCTAGCTATTGTGAAGAAGGGATTTCCCATTAGTGTGTAGTGTGGGGATGTGGATGTATGGAGACATCTAAGCCAGAAGACATCGAGGTCAGTGCGGGGATTTCGGAACAGTTGTTTCCGGAAGAGATTCCGGGA
>PYUH01000055.1:6886918-6918568 GCA_016808085.1 Suaeda aralocaspica | reverse complement strand
GAAAAAAAAAAGGGTTATTTGCTGCGGTTGTGTGGAGAACCGCAGCCAAATAATCCTGTTTCCCACCATTTTTTTAGGGGTATTTGCTGCGGTTCTCCAAACAAACCGCAGCAAAATAACCTTATTTTTTGCTGCGATTAAACCGCAGCAAATAGTTTTCTTATTTGCTGCTGCTATAAAGTGCTGCGGTCAAAAAGCTGCGGTTCAAAACCGCAGCAAATAACCGGCAAAAAACCGCAGCAAATCTTGTTTTTTGTACTAGTGCCACTAACTTAATTGCTTTTGAAAGACACTGAGTTTAAATTCAGTGATGAGTGTCTTGAGTCCTTTAATATGATCAAAAATGCACTAATCTCGGCACCTACTATACAATCTCCCGATTGGAATTTACCTTTTGAGATAATGTGTGATGCTAGTGGTTTTGCAGTTGGTGCAGTTTTAGATCAAAGGAGGGATAAGGTCCTACATGCTATTTTTTATGCTAGTAAGACCTTGGATGAAGCTCTAGTCAACTATGCCACCACGGAAAAGGAGTTTCTTGCTATTGTTTATGCATTAGATAAATTTCGTGCTTATCTTGTAGGTTCGAAAGTTATTGTTTACACTGACCATGCAACTCTTAAGTATCTACTTGGGAAGAAGGAAGCCAATCCGAGGCTTATTCGGTGGATTTTGTTGCTTCAAGAGTTTGATCTCGAGATTCGTGATAAGAAGGGAGCAGAGAATGTGGTAGTTGACCACTTATCGAGGATACGGTATGATGATGGGGAGATCTCTACCCCCATTGATGATTCCTTTCCTAATGAACATTTGTTTGCAGTTTGTGTAAATTCTCCTTGGTTTGCTGATTTTGCTAACTATGTTGTAGGAGGTGTCTTACCTTCTGATTTGACTTATCAGCACAAAAAGAAGTTTTTGCATAATGTTAAGCGATACTTTATCCTAATTTTTTCATGATTGTGCAGATGGTTTATACAGGAAATGTGTTCCGGAATGGAAAGTCTATGGTGTACTTCACCATTTCCATTCATCACCATATGGAGGTCATGCTGGACCTTCTAAGACGATGTTAAAGGTCCTTGAATCAGGTTTTTATTGGGCCACGATCCTACAGGATGCTAGAGCCTTTATTATGTCTTGTGATTCATGCCAATGAACAGGAAATATCTCACACAGGCACGAAATGCCTCAAACAGGTATATTGGAAGTTGAGATTTTTTATGTCTGGGGTATTGGTTATATGGGACCCTTCCCATCTTCAAATGGAAACCATTACATATTCGTTGCTGTGGATTATGTTTCTAAATGGGTGGAAGCTCTTGCTACCCCCCATTGTGATTCTAATACGGTTTTGCGGTTGTTTAAGCAGGTCATCTTTCCTAGGTTCGGAGTCCCTAGAGCTGTCATCAGTGATGGGGGAAAGCATTTCCATGAGAAAAGGTTAGATAAGCTGCTGGAAAAGTACGGTGTCTACCACATAACGGGATTGGCATATCACCCACAGACAAGCGGCCAAGTTGAGGTTTCCAATCGCGAGATCAAGTCTATCCTCGAGAAGACAGTTGCAAAATCAAGAAAGGATTGGACTAACAAACTCTATGATGCTCTATGGGCGTATAGGACGGCTTTCAAAACTCCAATTGGCACTTCACCGTTCCGGTTAGTTTATGGTAAAGCGTGTCATCTTCCGGTTGAGCTAGAGTACAAGGCATATTGGGCAATAAAGGAATTGAACATGGATGTTAAGCTTGCGGGAGAAAAGCGACTTCTTCAATTGAATGAGCTCGATGAATTCCGTTTAGCTGCATACGATAGTGCCAAAATCTATAAAGAGAAGACTAAGAGGTGGCACGACAAAAAAATCAGGAGAAGAGAGTTTCAAGTTGGTGACAGGGTACTTCTATTCAACTCCCGTCTCAGATTATTTCCTGGAAAGCTGAAATGCAGGTGCAGCGGTCCTTTTACAGTTACTATGGTGAGCAAATTCCGGTTTGTTGAAGTCCAAAATGATAAAGGTGAAAAGTTCAAGGTCAACGGATAACGATTGGAGCTCTATTATGAAGGTGATGCGGTTGGATTAGTGGAAGAGCTGCAATTCTACAATCCCGATTCACATTGACCACTCCGGAACTACGGTCAAGCTAATAACCCTAAACAAGAGCTTCTGGGGAGGCAACCCGAGCTTTTTATCCCTTTTTAACTCCTTTTGTGTGTTTTTGGGTGTGTTTCATTTTATTTTTGTAATTTTTAGTTAGTTTGTGTTCGTGTGTTTTTGTGTGTTTTTAGGTATAATTGAGTAACTAGAGGTTTTCAGTTGCATTCCGAAGTTTAAAGTCTAAGTAAAGGTCAAGGTGAGTGAAAAAGAAGTGAAAACTTGTTACGTGTCAAAGAGAAGAAAAACAAAGTGATCGGGGTGAAACAGGGTCGATGCGGGCGCATAGTAATTCTATGCGGGTGCATCTGACCCCCAGAACCTTAAAGACTTTTTTGAAAAGGCTTGATGCGGGCGCATAGGAATTCTATGCGGGCACATCTAACCCCCAGAAGTCCAAGGAATTTCCTGTAGAGGCCTGATGCGGGCGCATAGGACTTTTATGCGGGCGCATTAGACCCCTAGAACCTCCAAAAATTCTCTCCCGCATTAGATGCGGGCGCATCTCGGCCCGAATTTTTTTTTTTTTTTTTTTTAATTTCTTTTGCTCCTCTTTTTATCTTTTTTCTTTCTCTCATATCTCACCTCATATCATCTTCCTCAATCCTCAACCTCCATTAAAACCCCATACTCAAAAACTTCTTTCTCTCTTATCTCACTCAATCTTCTTCCAAATCAACTCAAATTTTAACACAATCATCCTCTCATCTCCCTCAACAAAACCCCTCACTTAATTTTCGAAAAAAAATTGCAATTTGTGGGTTACTAGAGGCGCGCGTTTTTGGTATTTTTGGGGACGTTTTTGGCTATTTTTGCGCTCTTTGGGTGTCTTTTCTACTCTACTTCCACTCCATCTTCATCTATTAAGGTATGAACCCCATTTTGAGCAAATTTTGGCAAGTTTTATGGATTTTTCATGATGTTCACATTGTAGGATTCCATAGTTACGAATTTTAGTATGTAATTTTTTTTTAAGTTTTATGCTTGTGTGATGCTAATAATTGCTTGTTTAGTTGTTATTAATTATCAATTTCAAGTTTATAGCTTAACAAATTCATGCTCTTGTGTTAGCTTGTGAACAATGTTTTGGTTGATGGTGATGATCATATTGCAGGTGTTTCATGCAAAATTTTTGACTTAACTTGTGTTGTTAATGTCGTGAAGAATCAATGCTTGTTGTTATTACTCAAATAGTTGCACTAGTGGAAAATTTCCTATTTGTAACACCCTATTTGTGACGGGCTGAAGTATGTGGCGTTACAAATATGACATTTGTAACGGGCATTAGCAATAATGGTTACAAAAAGTAGCCTATTTCTACCACAAAACTTGATACATTTAAGGCCCGTTACAAATATATGTATTTGTAACTAATAAGTTCAAAAGCCCGTTACAAATAAGACCTCACGTCTGGTGCAAAGTATTATTTGTTACTGGCATGTTGTTTGCCCGTTACAAAGGATAAATCTATGAAAAGCTTAAAACATAGAATCACATCCACTCAGGCCAAAACACTTTAAACCATCTTCATCTTGAAAACCACCTCTCCTCCTAGTGATTTAATGAAAACCCCACCTTTCCTCTTTGCGCTCTCTCCTAGGGTTTCACTTTTCCCTTTTCCTCTCCCATGGCGGAAGTCATGAACATGCCCGTCGAATTCCTCGACACTCGCCATCGCAACACCAACAAAGAAAACCTGACTCTCCACCACCACCATCTCTAACGAAGAGACGACCGTGACTTCCTCCACCACCATCTCTACCGGTCGGAATCAGCCCAATTAGGTAGTGAACTTCGCCAAAAAGCCGTCAATGTCTCCTTACTGAATTCCATCATCCGAAATGGTATTGTTTCTCAAGTTTAATTTACTGTTATTTTGATAGTTTGATTGTAATAATATTGAATTTTTATAAAAATTCAAGTAAGTTCTTCGTTTTGTTTATTCGACAAAAATTAGGGTTAGCAAATTGACGATCATTTGAAATTTGTTGTCGAATTTCGTAAATTCAATGTCGCATTTTATGATTTCCAGTTTTTTTCGGTGATAATTTGTTATTGATAAAATCAAAATTATGTTGGATTTGCTGAAATTTAGCAATGTGATAAGTGAAATGAAAGTTGTTACTTTTTTTCTCTGTTTTAGCAATGCGATACAGAAGGCGAATTTTATTATTTCTGAAGATTAATTGTTTTGTTTGAAGTGCGATACAATGATTATTGTAAAAAAAAAAAAACAGTTTTACTGAATTTGCATTTTCCTTAGGTTTTAAATTATTATGTAAGTGGATGTCGTAATCTCGTATTAGTTTGATAATCTATTTTAATAAAGTGTTTTTTTGCAGAAATGTTTTCTGCTTTTTTGATAAAAAAAATTTAACATGAATTTTTTCTGTTGATGCTAAAATATGATATTGGTATGTTGGTTTTTGATTCATTGTTCTTAGTATTCAATAGCGTTTTGCTCTGTTTTTAGGATTTTAGGCACTATTTCATTCTATTTTATTCATCCTAACTTCTAAATATGATGCTAGTTTTTTGGTGTCTGTTGTCTAACTCCTTTATATCAAAGTGGCAACAGTTGTGTAGTCATAGTTTATTCAGGTTTCCCCTACTCCTATGTCTTCTAGTACTTTATTTTCTCCCTTACGCCTAATATCTGATTCTAGATTGGCTGTCTAGTGTTCATTTAGGCCTTCATGTGCTCCAATTATCAATATAACATACACTAGTGCTGTTAGACCTCTATAATTTTCTTTGAAGTTAGCTTCCCTTGTTAACTCCTTACTCTTGTTTAGTGAATAGAGTTTGTATCACTTTAAGAGTTCATTATGCATTATATCCTTGTGGACCCCTTAAACATCTTAAAGCTGCAGAATCTGATTAATAGTTGGGATAAGTATGACTTTTTTGGTACCATGCTTTTGTGCACACATGCACATAAGACTCAATTTGCTTCACAAGGCTAATGAAAGGTAGAAAAAGGAACACACACACACACAAAAAAGGGCTCTAGCGGCGTTGTTTTATCCTCTTTCAAGGGTAGAAGAAAAATATAAAATATATGAGTATTAGTAAATTTAAGACTGAAATCTTCTAAAAATTTGACAAAGAAAATGAGTGAGATTCTTAGTGTCCTAACAAACATAAGAGCACATACATGCTCCAAGTTATGAAGAACAGAGGAAATGTATTCCTTACTTAGTTTCTAAGAGTATCTCTACAAGGTTAATTCTGTTAAAGAATATTGTTCTAAAAAGGGAACTTTATTAAAACTGTTTTTTAGTAGTGCCAAAAAACAATGGCTAAATGCAGCAAAAACTATTTTGTTTGTACACTTGTGTAGTTGTGCATATAGTATCATGGTACATTTTACTATTTTAGTGTGGCTACTTTTCAGTCATCAGTAACAAAATTCCTGAATGTCTAATTTGAGTTCTTTAACAAACTTTATCATATATTAAGTCTCATTATTGTCTAGTTTCAAACTTTTGGAGCAATCAATAATTCCGCTACATAATTTATCATACGCTTTAGTTTTCACTTATTCTGTTATATATGGTCCCATGATAAGAGTGGACTTCCATGACCCCATGATGCAAGTTAAATGATACTACTACTCATGGTGTATACACAAAGCCAGAATGCAATTACTTTGGTGGTTTTTAAGTTGGTGATAAGTTGATCGTATATATCTTACCATTACTTTGGTGGTTTTTTTTCAGGCTTATTTAAGAACACTTGCTCCGTACAAAGACTCTGAAATGATAGAGGTTCAAGAACAATGGGCGAGATTCTTCTAAACATCATTTATGTAGCCCTTGCGTTGATGTTTTTGTACTGTAAGAACTTGATTGTGCTGTTTTCACCTCAATATGACTTGTACAAAGTTTTGGAAATTTTAGGTGGTATTTAGTTTAGGTTGCACATGTTTGGAATCTTTTGGTAGAAAGCTAGTTGGAAGGGTTATGTATATGTATTTGACAAACAAATTTTTGGACCTATTTTTGGCCGCTATATAATTCAATAGAAGTAACTACAAATTGAATGTTCATTATTTAACGCATGTATCATGTATGTACTATGACGGTAGCTAGTGTGGTTGTTGGTCATGGTGGTAATGGTGTGTATGCAGCAGAGCATTGTGGTAGCATTTTGTGTTTGTGCAGGTTTGGATAGTACACCACTAGTATTAGGAAGCATGCAGGTTTAATTAGCATGTATGATTATTAGAAACATAATAGGTTTTTTTTAAAAAAAAACTTATATATGTATTTGTATCGGGCATATAATTCCTCAGTTACAAACAACAAACTTACTTGTATCGGGCTCTTGCTTCAACCGTTACAAACAAAATGCCTATTTGTACCGGGCAAAACTTATTTTTTGTTACAAATTATGTTATATGTATCGGGCAAATTAAACTCTGCCGTTACGAATAACTTTATGTCCTACCTCTTTAACAAACTATTTGTAACGGGCATAACCCGATACAATTAGGTAGTTATTTGTAACAATCAATAGCCCGATACAAATAACCACTCTATTTGTAACCCCAACAAACGTAACGCCAAAAAATCCGTTCGAAATGTATGTTTTTGCCCGATACGAATAGAGTTTTTTCCACTAGTGTTGCTAAGTGCTCGGTTCTTGCTCTCTAATTAAATGAATGTTATTGCTAGCTGCTACTAGAGCCTGATGTTTTACATGAGTGTTGGTTTGATGTTGAGTGAAATATGTTGCTTTGAATTAACTTTTGGAGTTTGGAGTGATTGTAATTGTTGCAGTAATTGGCTTTGTGATGATGGTAGTTTTGTTGGAAGTTGTTGGATACCATGGAAATATGTTGAAATCCATATGTCAAACTGAGGTCACCAACAGAACCCTAAGCGTTCTACTTCGTGGTTTAGTAAGTAAGACACAAAAAGATAGGGACTTGAAGTTAGCTCATGCAGAATTTGCTTATAATAGTTCACTTACATATGCAACTAAACATTCACCTTTTGAAGTTGTTTATGGAATCAATCCTAAGCTACCTATTGCTTTCGTGGCTATTCCTAAAGGTGACCTCGTTCACAAAGATTCTTTAGCTAAAATTGAATACATGCAGAAGTTACATGCACAAGTTAGAGCAAGGATTGAGCATGTGAATGATATCTATAAGACAAGAGCTAACAAGCATAAAATCAAACACACATACAAGGAAGGAGATTTAGTATGGTTACATCTATGAAAGGAAAGATTTCCTAATCAAAGGAAAAACAAACTAATGCCTAGGTGTGATGGACCATTCAAAATCGTGACCTAGATCGGGGACAATGCATATAAACTTGAATTACCAGGTGAATATAGTATACATGCCACGTTCAACATTGGTGATTTATCTCCTTATGTTCCTGATGATCAACTTCGAGGTTTAAGGACAAACTCTTTTGAAGAAGAGGAGGATGATACGAAACAAGGTGACAACTTCGAAGGTTTGATTATGGCTTCAAAAGATGATACAAGTATGGGAGAAATTATGGCTTATGGAGATTCAAGACTTTTGGGATCTTCTAAGACATCATCATGGGTGTGTATGGTGACACACGAAAATACTTGATCATTGAAGCAAAGGAAAGAATGGTGTAATTAGGGGAATAAGATGGTTTTTGCCTATGAGTTTTTCCCACTTCACTTGATAGGGTTTTCTCATTTTTATGCATTGAGTCTTTTTATTCTTGAAGTGTCTTAATCATCATTTACAGCCTTATACACATGAAGAATGACTTTTTGAAAGTTTCTTGATTAAAAGATTGAATCTTGAAAGGTTTCATGAAGATTTGAAGAAAAAACACAAAAATGCGCAAATTTGGACGAACATGAAGTTGCGTCATTTTGGACGATTTTTGGGGGATTTGGGTAAATATGATTTTTGTGTAATTCTGGTTGTAATTTGTTGATTATCTTGATTAGCAAGGTTAGTATAAGTTTGTTAGGATATTTTTCAGATTAGATAGGGTTTGTTAGGATATTTTAGCAAGTTGCATTGCCATGCAGTGATGATGTGGCATTCTTATCTTGTGAGTCATTGATGAGTCATTAGATTAGTCCTAATTATCCTATGTTTATGCGTGTATTTTAGCCTAGATTAGTTAGGATTTTTTTGATGATTATGACTATAAATAATCTCAACATTTGCTTGTAAAACTATACAGATTCCGTTCAATAAACATTGATTGTTTAAGTCCGCTTGTTTTCTACAAAACAAATAAAAACCAAAACTGAGGAAAATTTTCGAGTGTGTGAAATATTCGAACACTTTTTGAGAGGGTGCATCACTTTAATCAATGCATAAAATTGTTCGACCTAGATCTTTTTTCTTGGTGCTTAGCTTTAGAGAAAACCGAACTAGTAACTATCCTTGTGAGTGGTGATTTTTATTAATATTCACATCATTTTAACATGATCATAACTTTATAGAGCATGATTAGAATCATAAAACATGCTTAAGCATAATTATAAACATAAATTTATGCATAATTGAATGAAAAAGAAAAGAGGAAGAAAAGTTTTTTTTTTGGACTTTTTTATAAGAAAATCCAAACTGTTAGCGATCTGCCCATTTTGGTCACAATTCTGAGTAATTCATGTACACTCTAAAGTTTCACCCAATCTTCCAATTTTGGTCCATGAAACCTGTAATTTGCTTTATAGG
The DNA here is from genome assembly GCA_016808085.1 of Suaeda aralocaspica. Lineage (NCBI taxonomy): Eukaryota > Viridiplantae > Streptophyta > Magnoliopsida > Caryophyllales > Amaranthaceae > Suaeda > Suaeda aralocaspica. The sequence continues at coordinate 6,909,722 of PYUH01000055.1, read as the reverse complement.
TTAACTTTCTTCTTTTTCTGTTTTTCTTTTTTTAGAAAAACTTTTATTTTTTTTCATTTCTTTTCTTTACCCATTTATTCCATCGTTTTGTTTTCTTTTTCTTCCTTACTTTTTGACGAGAATTTCATCTTTTCTTTACCATATTGTTCTCTTTATTCCTCTTCAAATACCAACCAACCATCCCTATTCCCCAATATCTCCTATTGACGACCTTCACAATCACTTTGCTTCTTCTTTTTTTTTTAAAAAAATAATTTCTTAAATTGTTTTTGAGTGGTGTTGCTAGGCGAATGCTAGTAGCTCAACCTAAAATGCGAAATTAATGTAATTCATGACAATGAAGTAATGACTAAGTGCGTAATTATTGCTATAATTCATGGCAATGGAGAAATTGCTTTGTCTCCAGCTACTATTTACTTTCCTAAACCTTCAAGTTTCAATTGCTTTTTAGTTCTATTTATTTTAGTCATTTTCAAAGAAAACAAAGATCATGGTTAATGATGTGGTAAATCTGATTTATTAAATGGAAGATATTGTTGAATTTAGTATTGAATTTTGATGAAGGTTTGAATTTGATTTATGAATCAAATGAAGTTAGTAAGAAGAAAGGACATAAATCCCTCTTCAAAGTTTGCATGGGTATTATAATAATTTTATTAATAATTGATGGAGGCAACATTTAACTCGGATCCACTAATGAAAGTTTTGGATAAAAAACGTTAGTAGGTAGTATTACAAAATAAAATGGAAACATATAGGTAGTTATGTAATTTTTATTGAAACCTAGGTAGTTGTTGACAAAAATAAGTAACTTGTAGGTAGTTGTTGACAAAAAAAACAAGTAACTGTTGTATTAGTGTTAACCCATAAATTGAAAGTTTTGATGATGACTACCACAAACAAACTTAACTAACAAATACTTTGAGTTCCTATGAGATTTCACAGGTTCACAGAGTAAGGAATTGGAGTTTTGATAAGAGTCATGAAACATTCCAAAGTAGGAACCTGATGAGTTATCAACCAGGTTGTAAGAGAAATTCTTAGGGAGAATCTTACAAAGAAACACCCAAGTTAAAGAGAAGTTCCTGTGTAACAATATTGCATAGGAACAAGGCAGAAGAATTCAGTTGTTCCTAAGTATCATCATTACGAAGGAACAAGAGAACAACATTAAGTGATTTCAGCAAAGTATCTTGATAAAGAGAAGAGAATTCCTATGAAGATTATGAGTGTAATTTTCTAGGATAATTGTAAGTATGTTGGAATATCGAGTCTGGATGGAATATGAGTCAAGTTCCTCAAGGAACGTGAGTCTATATTAATTGCAACTCTAAGTCTACAAGTCAAAGTTAATTTATCCCACTTTTAGGTCTAGGTTAATTTCAATAAAACGCTGATTAGGATCAGTATTTGAATAAGCCATGATTTAAAGAATAAAATAACAAACTTTCTTATTATTTGATAAAGAATAATGGTAGCTTTGAATAGGTATCTTTAGGGTTTAATGCTGCTCATAAGTTTGTTAGTTAGTGGCTATAATTTAGGAGTCAACATAGTGAGTTAGTGGGGTAAGTTATGGGCTTTAAGTAAGTGGTTAGTGGACGGTTTCTTCATGTTCTTTGTGTGTAAACCTTCTATAAATACCTAATCACTTCATAATTCGAAACTGAACACACTTGCATAACACTTAAGCATTTTAGAGAGAAAAATCAGAGAGAAGTCGCTAAGTGTTTTGTGTAGTTCCAGTGTGTGTTCTTGTCCAATTTTCATGTTGTTCCAACGTACTAGAGTCTTGTTTTGAGTTGTAATACATGAGAAAGGGGGAAGTGTGAGAACAGAAAAAGAAAGGTGAGAAAGAGAGAAAGAGAAGAAGAGAAAAATAAAGAACGAGAGTGAGAATAGCGAAGTAAGTTCCTGAAGGAACCTACGGGATCGGCTAGAGAATTTAGATTGTAAAGAGTTTTACAGGCCTATTATAAAAGTGGAGTTTTTCTTCCTCTGGGCCAAGGAAGTTTGTCTCGTTGAAATATCTCTCTTACTCTTTGTTTCATTCAAAATAGTTTAAATTCGGCAAAGAAGTTCCACACAGCAATTCACCCCCCTTCTTGCAGTGTTCTAGTAGAAACAATAATTAGTAACCCAATAGAAACGATACTAAAAAGCTGAAACCCACAATACTAATGGAGTGTTTGTCCACTTGTGTCTTCAAATTTCAATTTCAATTCTTTATTAAATTTATGCGTTTATGATTATTATGAATTTGTTCATGTTTTAGAGTTTATGATCATGTTTATCAAGTTGTTCGTAAAATTATTTTTAGGGTTCTATAAAGTTGCATGAAAATAAATAGGGTTTATGTTCTAAATTATTGTATTATGAAGTTGTTGTAGTAATGATTTATGATAAATTTATGAAGTTTAGATTAGTTTTTAAAGGTTTTTAAACAGATTATTACAACACCCTGGAATTTCCTAACTTTCCCTTTAGATTTTCCGAAAATAATATATATATATACTACCTCTGTTTCATATTAGTCGCAACATTGGCTAAAAATGGATGTTTTATATTATTTGCAACAAATGTTTTCTTTCCTTTTTTTAGTTGTCTTTTCTCTCTTTCTCTCTCCTCTTCACATGCATCTTTAACTTTTTTACTCTCACAACCAAATTTTTCCTAGGAGTCCGTGCAACATTTTTTGTTGTAATTAATATGAAACGGAGGTCGAATATATAACAAAGAATAATAATAATAATTATAGCTCATATTTAACTAGGAAAAAACCATAATATTATTGCAACCATGATAACGGCTAAGGCTTTATCAAAGTACTACAGCGGAAATCTTTAAAAACCCAAAACCAAATTAAAACTCAAAATAAAACTTGAAATAAACTCAAAAGCAAACCAAAGTCAAAACGAAAAATAAAACCAAAATACATCTTTATTACACTTCGAAATCGTCTTAACGGCCGTTCAAAACCAAACAAACCTTAACCCTCAACAACCAAAAGTCAACATCAACAAAATAACTAACAAGTCCATAAAACTAAGAAAACTACAATGCAAGCGCTCACAGTCCAACCCAGCGTGATTGACTATGCCCACCTGTATCGTAGCTTTCTCTTATTCCAGACAACTACTCGCCATAAAAATGGGTCATCGTAGGACCAAGCAAAAGACAAAGCCATGCACACAAACACACACAATCAGCAAAGCTGAGTACATAAATACTATAGACCATGCAAAACATGATTAATATTAAAATAAAAGAAAAGTATAACACACATACTTCTTACCGTTGACATCTCTTCACCTGTGCATAGAATCAACTCATATAAATTATTTGTTATATTTAAAATTTGGATTTCGCATCGAACGGGCATACTTTCCTTTAAAATCTCCATATTCGGCACCAAAATGGGAGCAACTCCAAGAAGGTATTACCTATGTCACATATAGTGACGGAATTCCAGCGCATTCAAATATGAAAGAGTACAACGTCTTGTACCCCAATTAGAAGTCATAGATCAATGTTCCATATGACTTCCCCCAATGTTCATACTCAAGGTATATAGCTTCCAAGAGTTTTGGTGCAAATCCTCTTTCACTTTACGTGATTAAAGGTTTAACAAAATTATGACTCATACACAAAAACACATAAAAGCATGCATAACATCAAACAACACCATATTAATTATCTTGGTTTAAAGTGATTCTAAAAATAATCTTGTGTTTCCTTTAATTAAACTAAACTTCCTTTACCACATTGATGTGAATATTGATAGGAAGAAATCGTTACTCACAGTCAAAGGAATGTAGTTTCAATTCTATAAAGAAAGACCAAGAATTTTAACTAGGGAATTTCGAACAAATTTGTGTTTGATAAAGCTCCAAGCACCCTCAAACTCAAATTTATCCTCACGTGAATATAAATCCCAAGCACCAATTCACAATATAAAGTGTTAATTGTTTTTGAACAAAAATAATAAGAAAAATGCACAACAATGTATTGATTTTTATTTCACAAAACAATCTATCTTGTTACAACTTAATTTGAAATTTATTTATAATATAACCTAAGACTAAATCCTAACAACTTTCCTAGGAAAAAAAGAATATAATCACACATGAAAATCAACACAAAAAACGGCCAACTTGGCCACTTGCACAAGTTGCACAGCTAACTCAAGATAAGGTTGCCACATAATCTTGCAACTTGCTCTTATATTGTTAACAAACTCTAACTAACTAGATTCTATTCTGACAACTTATCTAATTAATTAATTAAAAAAATAATCAGCAAAACTATCCAAAAATACACGCTAAAACCAAATTGCCCAAAGGACACAAAATCGTCCAAAAATCTCGCCACAAAAAGCCTCATTAGTTTTGCGCAATTTTGGAGTCTTCTTTCCGACCTTCAAGAAATGCTTCAAATGAGAAAAACCCTAGCAACTGCAGTGGTAAAAAACCCATAGGAAAAAAATTAACATTTGCTACCATAAACACTACTGACTTCGCTTGGTGAGGATTTATAATTGCATGTGACCATGAACACAAAGATGTTAGCCTTAGATGCACCAAATTGCCTTCTGTCACCAAAGACCACCAGTTAACCCAATGTTGCATTATTCTTAGCTGCATTTATCAAACCATCGAAGTTATATGTACCTTGATTCATATCATCCTCCTCTTCTTCCGAAGAGTTTGTCCTCAAACCTCGGAGTTGATCATCAGGAACATAGGGAGCCAAATCACCAATGTTAAAAGTTGCATGAACTCCATATTCAACTGGCAGCTCTAATTGATACGCATTTTCTCCCACCTTCTCCATGATTCCAAAAGGCCCACACAACATGGCATGAGTTTATTCTTGCGTTTATTTAGAAACCTCTCCTTGCATAAATGCAACCACACCAAGTATCCTTCCTTGTAAACATGCTAAGTCTTGTGTCTGTTAGCACGTTCCTTGTAAGTATCATTTACCTTTTCAATCATGGCTCTGACTTCTTCATGCAATTTCTTTGTGTAATCTATCTTAGACTTTGCATCTTTGTTCACTAACTCACCTTTAAGAATACTAATGAAATCAATTGGCAGCTTTGGGTTTATACCATACACTACTTCAAAGGGCGAATGTTTTGTAGCATATGTTCGTGATCTGTTGTAAGTAAAAATAGCATGAGCCAAATTAAAATTCCAATCCTTATGTATTTTTCTCACCAAACCCATCAAAAGAACACCCAAGTATGATTAGTAACAACTAGTAATGTCTGTTTGGCCATCAGTCTGTGGATGATATGATGTAAAAACAAAAGTTTCGTCCCTACCAATTTCCAAAGTGATTTCCAAAAGTAACTCATGAACTTAGTATCCCTATCACTAACTATAGTTTTCGGAATTCCATGTAGCTTCATAATATTCTGAAAGTAAAGATCAGCTACTTTCATGGCATCATCAGTCTTATGGCAAGGAATAAAGTGCGCCATTTTTGAGAATCTATCCACCACAACCATGATAGAATCCTTTCCTCTTGCTGTTCTAGGCAATCCAACTATGAAATTCATAGATACATATTCCCAAGGGTACTCTGGAACATGCAATGGAGTATACAAACCTTGATGAAAGGATGCTTTTGACTTCTGACAAGTAGCACACTAAGATATAATAGCTTCAACATCTGCAATCATCTTAGGCTAGTAAAAATGTTCCTACAACATAGTTAATGTTTTCGTGATTCCAAAGTGTCCTACAAGTCCTCCTCCATGAGCATCGCTCACCAATAATTCTCTAATTGAACACTTAGGAATGCATAGAAGATTTCCCTTGAATAGAAAACCATCATTCTTATTATAAAATAAGAATGATGGTTTTCTCTAGAATGCAAGTCCCGCGGCAGGACTCTATGATGATTAAAAAACTCATTTCTCTAGAAGATTGGATAATCGAGTATACTTGGGCATAAAAATAAATCTCAAATATTATAAAATTTCCATTCTTATTTAACGGACCTTTTATCCCAATGCCTCTTTTATTATTTTAAATAAATAAATTAAATAAAATAAAATTAAACAAAAAAAAAGATCTTAAAAAAAAAACGTAGCGCGCTTAATTTAGTCATGCTGACAGCTCAACGTGACTAAGTTAGCAGCGCTACCCTAGTAGCGTTATAGGGTTTCCTGCGCTACTGGGCCAGCGCGATTCGGCGTACCGCGCTAGCAGCCCAGCGCGATTAGGGTTCCCACGCTGTTATAAAAACCTTCATTTCCTTCATTTCTAAAAACTTTTTTTACTGATTCTCTCCCTCATACTTAATTAATTCGATTATTGCTTTTAAACAACCTTATTTTTTATAATAATTATTTATTATTAATTTGCTATTTATTTTATTTTTTTAAAAAAAGTTGCTACAAATTTTGATAATATTGAAACAATAATTCGACTCTGCTCAAATTAACACTCGACGACCCCAATCTTCATATGGGAAGTGGTACGTTTCCTGAGAGCTCTAAAAATCAAACTTGTGGATTTGTTGTTGTCTGTTTTCCGAATCATTTACAGCTTTTATCATTTGTTTTTGTTAAAGGGCTTAATTTGAATTAATTTATCACATTAAACTAAGATAATTTTTGGACAAATTGTATCATGCTAGGAACCTTGAATTAATCTTAACGACGATTTGACTAAATTATTAGGTTTTATGTGATTTCACCTTAATAATAGTAATTTTGTGTTAGGTTGTAAAATATTATTTTGTGGTTCTGTATATAATATGTGTATAATTGAGAGAAAACTAGTAATGGCCGCCTACGGGCTAATATGACGCACTCCGCCATATTAGTACCTTCACCCCCGAATCCAACCTTTGGTTCGTAAGATCATAACTTGGAGTCATCCCCATGGGATCGAAAGGGTTATTCGTGTAATTTAGATTATTGTCCCGTATTCGTGTCCCATTCGTAATCAATCTAAATACACGGTTTATGAGTTTGATTCCTAAAACTCATTGGCGACTCCTTACTAGCATCGTCCGTATTCTTATATTATTATCTCACTCAAAAAAAATAATTAAAAAAACAAAAAAAAACCAAAATAGCATAGCGTGACAAACTCTGTCACACTACCACGCTAGCGCGACTGAAATTCCTGCGCTCTTGTTTTTTTGCAAAATACTTCTAAAAAAGTCCATTTCACCTTTCCTTAAGCCAATTTTTTAGGTCTAACTTGACCTATGGACGGTTTGAGAAAGGTGACCAAAACATTTGGGACCCTAAAATCCGGGGCCCCTACAGTGGCGACTCTGCTCGGGACTAAAAGAGGGTGAGACTTGAAAATTTTCTCTCAAATTATACACTTATTATATTTAGAACATTTGCATTTTTTTAGTCATATTGCATACATGTAGCATACACTTGGCCTCCATGTGTTTGAAACATGCCTTAGGATTACCGTGATACTTCTACATTTCGGGGAGGAACTATTGACTTGGTGGGGCCCATGGTCTCTAAGCAACCGAGCAAGATAGAACCTTATCCCAACTACATCAATTTCTAAGCCGCCCATGGTACTTGGATGGGAGAAACTTCATATCTAACGGTTATTATACCGCAAAGTGTTGGAGCACACTCCTTAGATGTAGGACCCTTTTGACTGACCATGACTGACCGTAGTTTGACTGCATTATTTAGTAATTATTTGCTTCCCTTTTGTTTTATAAAGTTCCTTGTTTTGCTTTTTATATTTTTTGTGCATTTAGATTTTCTGAGGTTTTCAAATCAATTTTAATCACAATATATTATTAGCTACCTAAATTAATTGATTACGTAAAATATTTTCCATAATTTTAAATTATATTCTTTGATATCATTTGATTGCTTGGAAGATTTTTATGCACCAATATATTTGATTTAGTTAATAAAATATTGCAAAAGATATTATTAATCAAATCCTTGATCTTCTTAGGATTTGATTAATAGAATCTTTGATTAAATAGAAACTAACTTATACACTTAACATTTATTAGAAAATTCAAATAATATTAACGATTTCAAAAATACTTTAACTTTTTGAGATTTTTAATATAATTCGAATCTTTTGGAAATTTACTAATTAATTCCTTTCATTTAGAATTTTATTAGTTTAATTCCAAATTTCTAATAAATCTAACTATCTCACTTTCCCTTGTATTATTTTCAAACAATCAAACACTTAGAATAATTTTTTTTTAAAACTCAAAAAAAAAATCCATCAAGGTTAATTATGATATTTATATTTTTTTATTAATTTTTTTATTTTTCCTATGAGCTTCCCATCAATTAACCTTGATTGTTATAACTCTAATTGTTGAGTCTCGTTTCTTTTTTCTTCTATCTTTTTTTGTCTTCCCTCATCATCTCTTTGTAAGGATCCAATAATGATAATCTGAAAATTACTAATTGCTTGACAATGCACGATTTTGATCAATGTTTTTAATGACTCACATACAAATAACATCATCACCAATCTTTCAAAAGTTCGGTCTAATAATAGGCCCATTTAGGCCTAAATAACGTATATATGGGCAACATGGACTTGAATCCAAACCCATTAAATACAAATTTAATGATAACTTAGCAAAAATCAATAGAAACTTGGAGCATAATTATCTCTACAACGCTACACAAACAGCGCAACTCTTCTAATTGCGCTACATTGTTAGCGTCACAAGTTTAATAATGCTACATTGCTAGCGCTACTTCTTTTTCATGCTACAAAGCTAGCGCTATTAAAAAGTCATGTATTTGAATAGTTTTGATGAATATGTAGTATTTATTGAATTACTACACAATTAAATCATAATTAACCCCAACTAAAAGGGTCGTTTTAAGTTATTTTAGAGCCCGTTATGGTTCAATAAAAACCCACTTTGGGTTTTTCTCAACATTTTATCTATTAACACATACTGAATGGACACATTCTTGTAAGTGCAATCATTATAATATGAAATTGCAAGGGTTGCTACATATTATTGGCATACAAAATGATGAAAAAATGCCTAATGTAAACAAAAGAAAATTTGTTTGCTTTAGAAAGTGATAATATGTGCTATATTACTACTTTTTTCTAAACACTCCATCCCACCTTTGCATCAAATGCATCATTCTAAGTGTTTCAATTATGAGCCCATGGTTCAACCTACTCCTAAATGTTTGATTAAGAATCTATTGATCAATAGACCTAAGGTCTATAGTTTGGACTAAAATTTAATGAAGTTTCAATCAATTATGGTCATTATTTAAAATTCTTCAAATGCAAGCTCAAGAAAATCCGAAGAACATTATTCAAGACGATGTAGACGCGTACATACAAGAAACATGATTTGGACCAAAACTAGAACTCCATTCACTTTCCTAGTTTAATTTCTCTCTTTTCTTTTCTCCTTCTTTCATGGTAGAGTTTGAGACTTTTGCTGCCAAGTATCATTTATGTACTAATTTCAACTATCAATAAAATAAAATTTATTTCATCTTCAAATTGTACATTCTCTCTCTACTCATCATGTCTTGCTTAAACAATTACAAGTGTATGAACTTATTAAGTTGAGTTAATCAACATGGCAATCAAGAACAAGTTAAAGCATAATTGGCATAATATAGACTACGTTGTTCATATCAAATGCATCCTCAATTTGACGCATCCACACCTTGAACAACTTACTCTATATTTTACATCCTTTAAATTAAATGTGTCAATTACTTAATTAAGTTATTAAAGCAAAGTGGTTCAAATAAATTCTCTTTTGAGAAACAAACTTTATTTTATTAACCGTAGACTCAGTCGTCACGAGCCTAAAAGTTTAATTGAGGCTCAATTTAAGTCTCAAAAATTGGGGGCTCACTCCAAGTCCACTTAGTGTTTATTTAAAGATGCAATACACCAACATAAGAGGCACCTTTGAAACCCTAAAAATGTCTCCCTTATCTTGAATAACCTACATTATGATCCACTTTCTTGGTAGCCCGTTTGTGCCTAAACACATAGCTTGTTTCTTTTAACCTACATCAAAATTAGCATGGGATGGGAATGCTACGAGGACATAAATTAAAAAGCAACTTCATAAAGCAAATATATAATGTTAAAGCAGCTTTGATTTTCAATGCAAACAAATGGAAATGCATGAGNATTTTCAATTCAAACAAATGGAAATGCATGAAAAGTTGTCAACAAGTAAAATTTTAAATAATAGAGTTGCTCAAGTTTAAGAACAAGTTTGTAGCATAGTTTGGGTTAATTATGGGTATTTGAGCCTTCTTTTCCATTTCTTTCTTACATCCTAAGCTTAGCCACGATACAACCCTGAAAAAGCCCTCCTTGAGGTGTAACAAAAATAAAAAAAACTTGTTTCTTTACCTTTAACACATCAATAACTCAGAAGCAAGAGCTACGTAAGACCTGATTCCAACTCGAATTGGATACGTATGCAACCTTTCATAAGGTGCGGTCTTAATAGTCCTACATCTTAAGGACATGTAACATGAGTAAAATTTTAAGGGCCCATGAAAAAAAAGGGTCCTTTGAACACAAGACTCACCTAAGGTCTTGGATACTGTTTTATTTTAGGACGCACAACCGTCCTTAAAAGAAAATTGCCTTAATGTCACATAAAGCAAGTCATGTTCTTCTACACATATCATCCTTCTTTCCTTTTTTCACACATACTCTTCTTCATCAAGCTTCTTTCCTTTCTCATGCTCATCATCATCAACTCTTGTAGTGTCATCTTTTAACTCAAACACTCACATACTTCCTTTACTCATTCCTTTTTATTCCGCAAAATCATCCAACTTCTTCATTTTCTCTTAAAGAATGAATTTTCATAGCTATCTTATGCCTATCCATGGCAGCATGAAGCATCACTTTGACTCCATATCATCCTCTCATCACCAAAATCTTTCCTATCTCTTCTAGTTTTGGTCTTCATAAACTTGGCAACTCGTCTACTTTAAGCATTATCATCTTCAACACTTCAAAACTGGAGCAAGCATTTATAATATTGATCTCTTATTTCTCTAAAGAGATTCACATTACTAGTAGCCAATAGTTGAATTTGAAACAAACTTCTCAAACAAGACAATCATGAAAGTATAAGATGATGGCTCATAATATAAGAACAAATGAGCAAGCTAAAATCATTCCCCTTTGAATCATAATCGTTGTCAAGCATATTATACAACAACTGTAATCAATTTTGGATCCTTAACTTCTACTATTCTTTCTTCCTCATTCCCCTCGTACAAAAAAAATAATCATGTTTTTTTTCAAAAAAAAAAAATCGATTTAGGGAAAGTTGAGACACCCCCATCCCTTGCTTCCTACTAACTCATGCTATGGCACCTCCGTGTTCATTTGTGCATATTTTTTGGTTGTTTTCCCCGTGCTTATTTGTAGCTAATTTGAGCATATAACTAACTTGTACATACTCTTGTAGCTAGTTTTGCATACATATTTGTGACCTTTCTTGTTGCTACAAGTCTCCATACTTACACCACCTTATACACCTTGGGGACTACGTTCTTTTTAAAATTAGTTATGAAGCGACTTGCTTCAAAAACTCATTAAGCTTATGACATTTGCTTGTTTCCCCTTACGAAAAAAAAACATGGAAGTTGTCTCACTTGAAACTTCATTTTGGCGATTATTTTTTTGGAGTATGTCGGATAACCCTCCACAAACTATTGCCATCCCCCCCTACTCGGACCCTCAGTCTCAAAATATAGCTCATTACACTAGTACAAAAAAACACATTTGATGCGGTTTTCTTCCATTCATCTAAAACCGCAGCAAATAATCGGAAAAAATAAAAAAAAACCCGCCCTTTATTATTTCCTGCGGTCTTTTAGGAACCACAGCAAATAATATTTTTTGCTGCTTTTTTTTCCATTTGCTGCGTGGGTTTTCATCAAGCAGCAATTAAATAAGAACACATGTTTAATTTGTTCAACGCACAATTATTCAACTTCATTCCTGAACTTCACTTCTACATACCTTCATTCACTTTTTCCCTCCTTCATTCACCCTATCTTCTTTCTTCTTCGTCCTTCCTTCACTTCATTCACCCTCGTAAACCGCCATTGCTCCACCACCACCAACACTCCACTTTCTCTCTTCTTCTCACTTCGATCCTCTCTCACTCAATATAAACTCTCTCTCACTCTCTCACTTCCTCGTAAACCAAAAAACAAATCTTCACTTCACTTCGATCCTCTCTCAATTTGCTGCTGTCCAATTCGTGAGTTTTCATCAACACCATGCGTGAAGTTGTCGAACTCACGCTTGAAGCTGTCGAATCCAAATCTGCTGCTAACCTCCAAACGAATTCGTGGTTTGGGATTTCTCTTCTCCTCTTTTCTCATGTTTTAGGGTTTTTAATTTCTGGGTTTAGGGTTGTTGATTGTTTTTAATTTCTGGTTTTCGATTGAAGCTTGAAGCTTCCAAGTCGAATTTGACTAAAACCGCAAGTGATGTCATTGACAATCGTTTGTTATCTATGTAGTACACATTGGGTGCTATTGATAGTGTCACCTTCCACATACACGGTGTATGTGCTAGATTCTTGTCGTACGGAGCCGCCCCGTAGTTTGATGATCATGACTTGGGTGAATAGGTATGATCATAGCATCTTCTATTGCTTTACTATTTAAAGTTGGTTTTCATTTTCTTTTTTATTTTGACATCTGATATAACATTGTTTATCAATATAGCGTAATGAAGAAAGTAAGAACAAGCACAAAGATTCCTAACTTGATATCAATTAAGGTAAATGATAAAGTGTTGCTTAATTTCGTTACACATACAATATAGTTAGTACCGATTTTGATTTTTCCTCATTCTTATCCCGTTTTTATTATGCAATTAGTGTGCACAGCAAGAAAATGGTGTCGAGTGCGGGTACTATGTCATGAGGTACATGTGTGACATCATCGCAAGTTGCACGGAGAATGGAGATTTGCAAACGGTATGTTACAAATTTTCATTCGTACAAAAATTTACTTTAAATAATCCCGCTATATTATCTCAAACGGAAGGTCAATACCCCAGCTAAACTCCTTCATTTAAACATTGAGAATGTTTATTATTTGGTCTTCATAGTCTTGATTATGTGGTTGGATTTTGTTGGATTTTGTGGAGTTGAGGAATTGTGAAGTTGTGAATTTGTGGTGTTATCGGTAGACGTGGGCAGTTTGCTGTGGATTTGTGTAGCATGAGTGGTATTTTTTGGTCGATGCAGGTGTATAATCAACATAATTAGTTGATTGGGCATGTCCTATTTTAGGGGAGGTGCTGCCCAAATTTACATTGATATATTGTTGAACAATGGGTTGACATCTACCATAGAAAGCGTAATCGTGTCAATATATGTATCTATGATGTATATTTATATGTGAGAGTAAAAATGTGTTAACTTACATTTTGGTCGCCAAGCTAGGTAGGTAACCTCTTGCTTTCATTCTTATTGGATTTCAGATTATGAGGACGTCGAAAACAATTTGGGATGGACCTTTCACTATTTCGGAGATTGACGAGGTTCGCGACAAGCTTGCTAATTTCCTTACAACATATTGTTCGTGATGACAAAGTATTTCTTCGTAGTATGTGAATGTAACTAAGAACCATAATTAGCTAGTAATTTATGAAACTAACGATGTACTCATGTAATAACTAATAATTTCAACTTAAGTGATGGTTTATTTAATTTGCGTAGTTGTTGTTGACAGTTGATGTATTATATATATTGTAGATTTTATTATTATATATGAAAATCATTTTGTCTTTCCAATTTGTATTATTTTATTTGGTTTTTTGTAAAGCAAACAAAAAAAAACCGAAAAAAAATTAAAAAATTAATTTATTTGCTCCGGTTCTTCTCCTCAAGCAGCAAATAACCCCCCTGATTTTTGTCAAATTAAAAGAAAAATTAAAAGAACCGCAGCAAATAACCTCTTTCCCTCCAAAAATCAGAGGGGTTATTTGCTGCGGGGGTAAAAGAACCGCAGCAAATAAACCATTATTTGCACTAGTGTTAGTTATATGTCAAAGGTAAAAGGCCCAGGTCTAATCAATAATACAAGAACAATTAATGAAGTTAAACTTGAAAAGCTTTCACACACAAAAAAAAAAGAGCTAGAAAATTAAAAAGGCGTAGCATCACATACTTTGTAGCGCTAAATGAAGAGCGCCACAAAATTTTCAGCGCTCCATAGCGTAGCGCAACAAAGTTTGTCACGCTACAGCAGCAGCACAACTAATTTTCTTGCGCTATGTTATTTGAGGTAAAATTAAGAGCATTTTTACTTTTATCATACCAAATGATGGGATAATTGATTTCTTATTCTTGGAGCACGTTGCATCATAAATATTAAGAGCATTTTCATTTTTGGTTATAAATTAAGAGCTCATTACTCTTATAATTAAAATAAATTAATAAAGAGCATTTTCACTTTTTGATTATTAATTAAGAGCCCATTACTCTTATAATAAACTAATCAAGAGCACTTCTCAATAGTTCATGGAGCATTATACTTCATTCTATAACATCATTTAGAGAATCATTTGCCAAAGCACTTTTGTTTAATAAAATAAAAGCATGCTGCACTTACAATGCTTGGAGCATTCTTCAATAACCTCTTATAAAACAAACTTTTTTTTCATATGCTTGAACATTTGTATGACTACATTTAAATAAGTTATAACAAATAATTCGCTAAATCAACATGTAAGCACAAGTTCATCCCATATTTCTCAAAATTATCTTAATTAAATAATGTTTGAGATAGAAGCACTTACATTACAAAAGAAGAAGCACTTAAAAGAAAAAGCAGAGTAGCGTAAGACAATGTGCTACGCTTACACCTCAGCGTCACAAACCCAAACACGCTGCCTCAGTAGCGCGACTAACTCTACCACGCTACAACATGTAGCGCGACTAATTCTACAGCGCCATCACTCAAGCTCAACAATGAAATCACGCCAATGTCCCTACACAACACTACCATGTATTATCAGTTCAACATCAACTTTTATAATTTGAGCAACCTTTCAAACACAACAAATGAAGAAACGCTCACTTGGGAGCGTGATAGCACCCTAAAATGGGCCCTACAGTGGCGACTATGCGGGACTCTAAGAGGGTTGAGACTTGAAAAACCACAAAAAAATTTCTCTCAATTATACACTTATTATATTTATGAACATTTGCATTTTTTTAGTCATATTGCATACATGAGCATACACTTGCCTCCATGTGTTTTGAAACATGCCTTAGGATTACGTGATACTTCTACATTCGGGGGAGGAAACTATTGACTGGTGAGGCCCATGGTCTCTAAGCACCCGAGCAAGATAGAAACTTATCCCAACATACAATTTCTAAGCCGACCATGTATTCTTAAATGGGAGAAACTTCATATCTAACGGTTATTATACGCAAAGTGTGGAGCACACTCCTTAGATGTAGGACCCTTTTGACTGACCATGACTGACCGTAGTTTGACTGCATTATTTAGTAATTATTTGCTTCCCTTTGTTTATAAAGTTCCTTGTTTTGCTTTTTATATTTTTTGTGCATTTGTAGATTTTCTGAGGTTTTCAACTCAATTTTAATCATTAATATATATTAGCTACCTAATTATGATTAAAATATTTTCCATAATTTTAAATTATATCTTTGATATCATTTGATTGCTTGGAAGTATTTTTTGACACAATATATTGATTTAGTTAATAAAATATTGCAAAAGATTATTATTAATCAAATCCTTGATCTTCTTAGGATTTATTAATAGAATCTTTGATAATTAGAAACTAACTTATACACTTAACATTTATTAGAAAAGTCAAATAATATTAACGTTTCAAAAAACTTTAACTTTTCAGATTTTTAATATAATTCGAATCTTTTGGAAATTACTAATTAATTCCTTTTCATTTAGAATTTATTAGTTTAATTCCAAATTTCTAATAAATCTAAATATCTCACTTCCCTTGTATTATTTTCAAACATCAAACACTAGAATAATTTTTTTTTAAAACTCAAAAAAAAATCATCCATCAAGGTTATTATGATATTTATATTTTTTTATTAATTTTTTATTTTCCATGAGCTTCCACAATTAACCTTGATTGTTATAAACATAATTGTTGAATCTCGTTTCTTTTTACTTCTATTTTTCTTCTATCTTTTTGTCTTCCTCATCATCTCTTTGTAAGGATCCAATAATGATAATCTGAAAATTACTAATTGCTTACAATGCACGATTTGATCAATGTTTTTAATGACTCACATACAAATAACATCATACACAATCTTTCAAAAGTTTGGTCTAAAATAGCCATTTAGGCCTAAATAACGTATATATGGGCAACATGGGACATGAATCCAAACCCATTAAATACAAATTTATGATAACTTAGCAAAAATCAATAGAAACTTGCAGCGTAACTAAATCTACAACGCTACACAACAGCGCAACTCTTCTAATTGCGCTAACACTGTTAGCGTCACAAGTTTAATAATGCTACATGCTAGCGCTACTCTTTTGTCATGCTACAAACTAGCGCTAAAAAGTCATGTATTTGAATAGTTTTGATGAATATGTAGTATTTATTTGAAATTACTTATACACATAAATCATAATTAACCCAACTAAAAGGGTCGTTTTTAAGTTATTTAGAGCCGTTATGGTTTAATAAAAACCCACTTTGGGTTTTTCTCAACATTTTATCTATTAACAATATGAATGGACACATTTTGTAAGTGCAATCATTATAATGAAATTGCAAGGGTTGCTACATATTATTGGCATACAAAATGATGAAAAAATGCCTAATGTAAACAAAAGAAAATTTGTTTGCTTAGAAAGTGATAATATGTGCTATATTCTACTTTTCTAACACTCCCCATCCCCCATTTGCATCAAATGCATCATTCTAGTGTTTCAATTATGGCCCATGGTTCAACCTCACTCCTAATGTTTGATTAAGAATCTATTGATCAAAGACCTAAGGTCTATAGTTTGGACTAAAATTTAATGAAGTTTCAATCAATTTGGTCATTATTTAATTCTTCAAAGCAGCTCAAGAAAATCCAAGAAACATTATTCAACGATGTAGACGCATACATACCTGAACATGATTGGACCACAAACTAGAACTCCATTCACTGTCTTAGTTTAATTTCTCTCTTTTCTTTTCTTCTTTTCATGGTAGAGTTGGAGACTTATGCTGCCAAGTATCCTTTATGTACTAATCTCAACTATCAATAAAATAAATTATTTCATCTTCAAATTGTACATTCTCTCTCTACTCATCATGTCTGCTTAAACAATTACAGTTATGAACTTATTAGTTGAGTAATCAACATGGCAATCAAGAACAAGTTAAAGTATAATTGGCATAATATAGACTACGTTGTTCATATAATGCATCCCTCAATGACGCATCCACACCTTGAACAACTTACTCTATTTTACATCCTAAATTAAATGTGTCAATTACTTAATTAAGTTATTTTAAAGCAAAGTGGTTCAATAATTCTCTTTTGAGACAAACAAACTTATTTTTTACCGTAGGCTCAGTCATCAAGGCCTAAAAGTTAATTGAGGCTCAATAGTCTCAAAAATTGGGGGCTACTCCAAGTTCACTTAGTGTTTTTAAAGATGCAATACACCAACATAAGAGGCCCCTTTGAACCCTAAAAATGTCTCCCTTATGATAACCTACATTATGATCCACTTCTTGGTAGCCCGTTTGTGCCTAAACACATAGCTTGTTTCTTAACCTACATCAAAATTAGCATGGAAGGGAATGACTCGAGGCATAAATTAAAAAGCAACTCTAACAAATAATATTAAGTAAAGCAGCTTTGATTTTCATGCAAACAAATGGAAATGCATGAGAGTTGTCAAAAAGTAAAGTTTTAAGTAATAGAGTTGCTCAAGTCTAAGAACAAGTTTGTAGCATAGTTTGGGTTAATTATGGGTATTTGAGCCTTCTTTTCCATTTCTTTCTTACATCTAGCTTAGCCACGATACAACCCTGAAAAGCCCTTTGAGGTGTAACAAATAAAAACATTGGTCTTTCCTCTTTAAACACATCAATACTCAGAAGAAAGAGTACGTAAGACCTGATTCCAACTCGAATTGGATCAGTAGCAACCCTTCACTATGGCGGTCTTAATAGTCCTACATCCTAAGGACATAACATGAGTAAAATTTTAGGCCCATGTAAAAAAAAGGTCCCTTTGAACACAGACCCACCTAAGGTCTTGGATACTGTTTTATTTGACGCACAACTGTCCTTAAAGAAAATTGCCTAATGTCACATAAGCAAGTCATTTTCTTACACATATCCTCTTTTTCCTTTTTTTTCACACATACTCTTCTTACAAAGTCTTTCCTTTCTATGCTCACTCATCAACTCTCTGTAGGTCATTTTTAACTGAACACTCACATACTCCTTTACTCGTTCCTTTTTATCCGCAAAATATCAACATTCCTCATTTTCTCTTAAAGAATAAATTTTCATAGCTATCTATACCTATCCATGGCAGCATGAGGCATCACTTTCACTCCATATCATCTCTCCTCACCAAAAACTTTCCTATCTCTTCTAGTTTTGGTCTTCATAACTTGGCAACTCGTCTACTTTAAGCATTATCATCTTCAACACTTCAAAACTGGCAGCAAGTTATAATATTGATCTCTTATTTCTCTCAGAGATTCACATTATAGTAGCCATAGTTGAATTTGAAACAAACTTCTCACAACAGACATCAGAAAGTATAAGTGATGGCTCAAATATAAGAACAAATGAGCAAGCTAAAATCACTTCCCCTTGAATCATATCGTGTCAAGCATATTATCAACAACGTAATCAATTTGGATCCTTAAATTCTACTATTCTTTCTTCTCATTCCCTCGTACAAAAATTCATGTTTTTTTTCAAAAAAAAAAATTGATTTATGTGGAAGTTGAGAACCCCATCCCTTGCTTCCTACAATCATGCATTGGCACCTCTCGTGCTTTTGTAAGCATATGGTTGTTTTCCCCGTGCTTATGTAGCTAATTTGAGCATATAACTAACTTGTACATACTCTTGTAGCTAGTTTTGCATACATATTTGTGACCTTCTTGTTGCTACAGTCTCCATACTTACACCACCTTATACCCTGGGGATAACGTTCTTTAATTAGTTATGAAGCGACTTGCTTAACAAAATCATTAGCTTATGACATTTGCTTGTTTCCCCTTACGAAAAAACAACATGGAGTTGTCTCACTTGAAACTTCATTTTGGCGATTTTTTTTTGGAGTATGTCGGATAACCCTCCACAAACTATTGCCATCCCCCCCTACTCGGACCCTCAGTCTCAAAATATAGCTCATACACTAGTACAAAAAAACACATTTGATGCGTTTTCTTCCATTCATCTAAAACGCAGCAATAATCGGAAAAATAAAAAAACCCGCCCTTTATTATTTCCTGCGGTCTTTTAGGAACCACAGCAAAAATAATATTTTTTGCTGCTTTTTTTCATTTGCTGCGTGGGTGTTTCATCACAGCAGCAATTAAATAGAACACATGTTAATTTGTTCAACGCACAAATTTCAACTTCACTTCCTGACTTCACTTCTCATACCTTCATTCACTTTTTCCTCCTTCACTCACCCTATCTTCTTATCTTGTCCTTCCTTCACTTCATTACCTCGTAAACCGCCATTGCTCCACCACCACCAACACTCCACTTCTCTCTTCTTCTCACTTCGATCCTCTTCACTCAATATAAACTCTCTCTCACTCTCTCACTTCCTCGTAAACCAAAAAACAAATCTTCACTTCACTTCGATCTCTCTCATTTGCTGCTGTCCAATCGTGAGTTTTCATCAACACACGCGTGAAGTTGCGAACTCACGCTTGAAGCTGTCGAATCCAAATCTGTAACGCCCAACACGATCGTGGTTTGGAGTTTTCTATTCTCTCTCTTTTCTCAGTTTTAGGGTTTTTAATTTCTGGGTTTAGGGGTTGATTGTTTTTTAATTCTGGTTTTCGATTGAAGCTTGAAGCTTCCAAGTCGAATTTGACTAAAACCGCAGTGATGTCATTGCACATCGTTTGTTAACTTGTAGTACACATTGGGTGCTATTGATAGTGTCACCTTCCCATACACGGTGTATGTGCTAGATTTTGTCGTACGGAGCCGCCCCGTTAGTTTGATGATCATGACTGGGTGAATGTTTGATCATAGCCTCTTCTATTGCTTTACTATTAAGTTGGTTTTCATTTTCTTTTTATTTTGACATCTGATAAACATGTTTTCAATACGTACGAGAATAAGAAGAAAGTAAGAACAAGCCCAAAGATTCCTACTTGATATCAATTAAGGTAAAGATACAGTGTTGCTTAATTTCGGTTACACATTACTATGTTGTTCCGATTTTGTTTTCCTCATTCTTTCCTTTTTATTTGCAATGTGTGCCAGCCAGAAAAATGGTGTCGAGTTGCGGGTACTATGTCATGAGGTACATGGTGTGACATCATCGCAAGTTACGGGAATGGAGATTTGCAAACGGTATGTTACAAATTTTCATTCGTACAAATATTTACTTTAAATAATCCCGCTATATTATCTCAACGGAAGGTCAATACCCAGCTAAAATCCTTCATTTAACATTGAGAATGTTTATTATTTGGTTTCATAGTCTTGATTATGTGGTTGGATTTTTGGATTTTGTGGAGTGAGGAGTTGGAAGTGTGCGAATTGTGGTGTTATCGGTAGACGTGGGCAGTTTGTGTGGATTTGTGTAGCATGAGTGGTATTTTTTGGTCGATGCAGGTGTATAATCAACATATTAGTTGATTGGGCATGTCCTATTTTAGGGGAGGTGCTGCCCAAATTACAATGATAATTGTTGAACAAGGGTTGATCTAACCATAGAAGCGTAATCGTGGCAAATATGTATCTATGAAGTATATTTATGTGAGAGTAAAAATGTGTTAACTTACAATTTGGTCGCCAAGCTAGTAGGTAGGTAACCTCTGCTTTCATTCTTATTGGATTTCAGATTATGAGGACGTCGAAAACAATTTGGGTGGACCTTTCACTATTTCGGAGATTGACGAGGTTCGCGACAAGCTTGCTAATTTCCTACAACATATTGTTCGTGATGACAAAGTATTTTCGTAGTATGTGAATGTAACTAAGAACCTAATTAGATATAATTTATGAAACTAACGATGTACTCATGTAAACTAATAATTTCACTTAAGTGATGGTGTTATTTTAATTTGCGTAGTTGTTGTTGACACGTTGATGTATTTATTATATTGTAGATTTTATTATTATATATGAAAATCATTTTGTCTTCCATTTGTATTATTTTATTTGGTTTTTTGTAAAGCAAACAAAAAAAAAACCGAAAAAAAATTAAAAAATTAATTATTTGCTCCGGTTCTTCTCCTCAAGCAGCAAATAACCCCCCTGATTTTGTCAAATTAAAAAGAAAAATTAAAAGAACGCAGGCAAATAACTCTTCCCTCCAAAAATCAGAGGGGTTATTTGCGGGGGTGGTGGTAAAAGAACCGCAGCAAATAAACCATTATTTGCACATAGTGTAGTTATATGTCAAAGGTAAAAGGCCAGGTCTAATCAATAATACAAACGAAATTAATGAAGTTTTTAATGAAAAGCTTTCACACACAAAAAAAAAGAGCTAGAAAATTAAAAAGGCGTAGCATACAATACTTTGTAGCGCTAAATGAAGAGCGCCACAAAATTTCAGCGCTCCATAGCGTAGCGCAACAAAGTTTGTCACCGACAGCAGCAGCACAACTAATTTTTGGCCTATGTTATTTGAGGTAAAATTAGAGCATTTTACTTTTATCAACCAAATGATGGGATAATTGATTCTTATCTTGGAGCCGTTGCATCATAAATATTAAGAGCATTCTCTTTTGGTTATAAATTAAGAGCTCATACTCTTATAATTAAAATAAATTAATAAAGGCATTTTCACTTTTGATATATTATAGAACCCATTACTCTTTAATAAATTAATCAAGACGCACTTCTCAATAGTTCATGGAGCATTATACTTCATCTATAAATCATTTAGAGAATCATTTGCCAAAGCATTTGTTTAAAAAATAAAAGCATGCCTGACCTTACAATGCTTGGAGCATCTTCAATAACCTCTTATAAAACAAACTTTTTTTTTTATATGCTTGAACATGTATGCTACTCTTTAAATAAGTTATAACAAATAATTCGATAATTAACATGAAGCACAAGTTCATCCCATATTTCTCAAAATTATCTTTAATAATAGTTTGAGATAGAAGCACTTACATTCAAAAGAAGAAGCACTTCTAAAAGAAAAAGCAGAGTAGCGTAAGACAATGTGCTACGCTCTACACCTCAGCGTCACAAACCCAAGACGTGCTCAGTAGCGCGACAACTCTACCACGCTACAAACATGTAGCGCGACTTTCCTAATTCTACAGCGCCATCACTCAAGCTCAACAATGAAATACGCCAATGTCCTACACAACACTACCATGTATTTCAGCTTCAACATCAACTTTTATAATTTGAGCAACCTTTCAAACACAACAAATAGGAGAAAAACGCCTCACTGGTAGCGTGATAGAAACACCGAGCTGAAGGTCTTAGGACTGTTCGTTATCGTCACGTTGACGCATCTGGTGGTGCGTTTGTGACGCTACAAGGCTAGCGCTCTTGACTGTGCTTGTTGTATTTTCAAATGCTTTGAT
>PYUH01000055.1:6735877-6886893 GCA_016808085.1 Suaeda aralocaspica | reverse complement strand
TTTGTTTTTGATGTTAATCCCTTTTCTCACTCCTTTATCCAAAATACTCAAAAGGAAAAATACATTGAGTTAAGGTTTGTGATTTTATGACAACGTCATTAGCTTTTGTCAACAATTCTAGTAAATAAGCGAATTTACTCGAAAAAAGTAATAATGAGCGGATTTATTACACTTTTTCAATAATTTCGGTAAATAAGCGAGTTTACTCAAAAAACTAATAAATGAGGGAAATAATTACACTTTGTCAACAATTCTGGTAAATAATCGAATTTACTAAAAATATTAATAATATGGAGCGAATTTATTACATTTTCTTCAAACACTTTTTTAGTAAATAAGCAAATTTACAAAATAGTAATAAATAAGCGAATTTATTATCAAACACCTCTTTAGTAAATAAGCGAATTTACTAAAATAGTAATAAATAAGCGAATTTATTACCTTTTTTTCAAACACTTCTTTGGTAAATAAGTGATTTACTAAAATAGTAATAAATAAGGAAATTTATTACTTTTCTTCAAATATTCTTAGTAAATAAACGAATTTACTAAAATAGTAATAAATAAGCGAATTTATTACCCTTTTGTGTTCAGATATTTTAGTAAATAAGCAAATTTACTAGATTAGTAATAGATAGACTAATATATTACTTTGCTTATAAAATTTAATTTACATGTTTTAATAAATAAACGAATTTATTAAAACTCATTTTCTATATTTCGATTTCAAAGTAGAAAGTCGATTAATTAGAAATAAACTATTCCAAAAATCTGATACACCCATTGGTTAATAAGGAGCCCTCGGTTCCGAATATGGAAGTCTCGAAAAGCGATTCGACACTAGTACAAAAATTGGATTTTGCTGCGCCACATTTGCTGCGGTTCTTTGGGATTTTTAAAGAACCGCAGCAAAAGTATATATATATATATTTTTTAATAGTATAGTTATTACTGCGGCTTTCTTATGTTATTTGCTGCGGTTGAACCGCAGCAAATAATCCAACCCCAAAACGGCTAAATAACCTAAGCCCAAGCCCATAATATTAGAACCTATATAAAGCTACTCCTATTTTTCCACCTCCCCTTCTTTCTGATCTTTCTCCTTTTTTTTCTCTCTAACCCTAACTCCTCTCATTCTCGCATCTTTCACTCTCTCATTCTCGCATCTTTCCCTCTCATTCTCATTCTCGCCTCTTTCTTCTCATTCTCGCTCTCTTCCTTCTCATTCTCATCTGCCTCTTATCATTTCACATAAGAGGTAAAATTTCTCTTTTTGGGTTTGTTTTTTGCAGTTTTAAATTAGTTTTTTTTTTTGGTTTATGTTTTTTTTTTTTTCTGATTTTGTTTGAAGATCGAAGATCTCTCATTCGAAGGTCAAGAGAATCAGGTGACAAATTGTTGGTGATTTGACATGATGTTGGTTTTTAAGGTTTTATTGGCTTTTTATGTTCAATTTATTTGATTATGTTTTTTTTTTTCGTGATTGTTGTCTATTCTTCTTAAAATGTTATTGGGTTTTCTGATATTTTTTGTTGATTCGACTTTTGTTTTTTTTTCGATTTAAAGTTTTTGTTATTGTATTTTCCGACTTTTGTTATTGGGTTTCGACTTGGGTTTTTGGATTTGTGTTGGGGGTTTTTTTAGAATGGTTTGTGTTGGGGTTTTTCGGAGGTTATGTGTTGGTGGTTTTGACGTAGTGTGAGTGTGTCAGTGAGGGGGTTGTCATTGTTGATGTCTCAATGTCTTATTTTTGCTAACATAACAATGAATCATGTTCCAAAGAGCTTGATGGGGTTCCAAAGAGCTTCAATCACCATCAAAGAATCATGTTTGTGTTGCTACTAGTCGAAAATAGTTGGATTACTAGTAGGAAATGTCACAGCGTTTGTGTCCCGCACTAATAAAACCTTCTGATCCGAATAATTGCATTGAAATATATGCATATGTATCTTTTATTGGAGGAAAAGGGATTATTCAAGAATGTAGCACCTAAAAACCTAACACCACCAACTGTTTAAGTACTTCAACTACATAGTAATTTTGGCATGTACTAATGAAGTCATGACCAAGTGACACGTGAGTAATGGAAAATTTTGGCCATGGAATTTGGTATTATGTTTAGAATTTTTGATAATTTCTATTAGTCCAAGATCTATTGCGTACTCTTACAAGATAAGTGTGCCTATGTCACTTAGAATATATACTACCTCTGTTAGTATTATGTGCAACACTTGAATTTTATATTAATTCACAAATAATATTCAAATGTTCGTTGCACATTATTGTAAGTAGGTTATATACACGAGTGACATACGCTATTGTATTGACATTTAGTTGAAAATCACTAGGGAGCAGCCAATGTTCCTAGGTGCATTATATATTTGCCCTAACAATATGAAATAATCTCATGCATTTGGAAGGACCATTGAAGGTGACAATACAACCTTGATTACACTTGAGGGAAAAAAAACACTCTAAAAACGAAGATACAAATGAAGATGGAGTACAAAATAAACCTAGAGGTTCAACACCCAAAAACATAAACAAATTAGCTTTTAACCATTATACAATACAATTCTAAAGCAGGGGAACTCAGATGCTACTAGAGTACTAGCTACATTGTAGACTTAGCTTCATTCACTTGATGTCCTATAACCGCAAACTAGCTAGCTATCTTCTTTGATTCTTGTTTTTGGAACTGTATAGCCTGCCAAATTAAGCCAAAAACAAAATAAACCTAGAGGCGTCCACCTTCAGTCCTTATGGTTCTGTGTTGGAGGATACTAAGCCCAGCCCATAATATTAGCACTTGAAGCAAACATTCAGTCCTTATGGAGAATTGGTCCATGTAAAGATTCCCCTGGGAAAGCAATGTGGCTTTGTTCAATTTACCAGCAGGTCTGAATTCCTCTTCTGATCTAATTTTGTGAGATAAACCCAACATCTGGTATTTTTCTATAATTATCTGGAAGTGTGTAAGATTTACTTGACACCCATCCGTCCATCACAACCCCTGCCCTACAACTTCAAAGTTAACTTTTGCTAAATTGTAAGCGCTAGTAGTGTCTTAGCTATTTTTTTGAATGAATCTCAACCTTTTGTTCTTAATGATTCTACAGAGTAGTGCTGAGGAGGCATTGAAGCATTAAATGGTGCACAATTGGGTGGCCGGAATGTGAGACTTCATGGGGTATATTATTCTAATGAGATTGATGTTATTATTCTAATGCTGCTGTATTCTAATGAGAAGTGTTTTTGTAGTATAATTGTATTTGAGATTGATGTTATTATTCTAATGCTGCTGTAAGTTGTTTATACAACTATTTTATATACAAACATTCTGGCTACAATTTAGCATTAAAAAGCAAAAAAAAAGAAAAAAAAATTTTTTATTTTTTTTGGTGGTATTTGCTGCGGTTTCTAGAAAACCGCAGCAAATAAACCTTTTTTTTTGGTGGGAAATCCCACTATTTGCTGCGGTTTTACAAGAACCGCAGCAAATAGTGGGATTTCCACCAATTTTTGCCCTTTTTTTGCTGCGGTTTTGACTACAACCGCAGCAAAAGTCCTTTTTTTGCTGCGGTTGAACGCAGCAATAATAACCTAGTTATTGCTGCTGCTCCAAGTGCTTCGGTTAAAAACGCGCAGAAATACCCCTAAAAAACCGCAGCAAAAGTCGATTTTGTACTAGTGCGGCATACTTTGATTTTGTCTTACTCAGACTCAATCAAGGGGGGCTAGCTGTAGACATCTAATTTAGTCCCCGGTCCCGTGGTAGACTCCATGATGAACATAAAACCCACTCTCTATATTTGGACTTAATTTTATATAAGCTCAATATTTGATTAAAAAAAAAAAACGTTAGTTTAGCGTAGCGCGACTCAGCAAGTCGCGCTACGCAGCATCGTGACAAGTAAACCAGCGCTAGCTCGCAGCGTGACAGCTTGTGTACGCTGGCTGGTCATCGTTATTAAACTTGTAACGCTACTGGCAGCGTGATAAAACCTGTCGCGCTACACATTTTTCTTATAAATACCCTTTTTTCTCCTCTAAAACGATCCTCTTGAGTTTCTTGATTTTTTCTACCCATTCTCACACTTCCAAAACCGAATCTCTTATTTTCCTAAATCTACTTTCTCTCTCTTTTTTCTCCTCTTCTCTTTACACTTAAACTTTTCTCCATCAAATTATCTTTTTATTTCATTTCTAATAGTAATAAATAAGCGAATTTATTACAATAATTTCAGTAAATAAGCGAATTTACTCAAAATAGTAATAAATAAGCGAATTTATTACATTTTTTTAAATAATCTCAGTAAATAAGCGAATTTACTCAAAATAGTAATAAATAAACGAATTTATTACATTTTTTTAATAATGTCAGTAAATAAGCGAATTTACTCAAAATAGTAATAAATAAGCGAATTTATTACATTTTTTTCAATAATTTCAGTAAATAAGCGAATTTACTCAAAATAGTAATAAATAAGCGAATTTATTACATTTTTTTCAATAATTTCAGTAAATAAGCGAATTTACTCAAAATAGTAATAAATAAGCGAATTTATTACATTTTTTCAATAATTTCAGTAAATAAGTGAATTTAGTCAAAATAGTAATAATGAGCGAATTTATTACCTTATTTCCAGTCAAAAGAAAACTTATTCAAAATATTAATACTAATTTATTTGCTAAAGTGTTTTGATAAATAAGCGAATTTATTAAAATCTATTTTCGATTTCAGTTTCGAGAGCCTTTGCTCTTTAAAATTTGCTACGCCCTTTGGTTAATGAGGAGCTCATGGCTCTAGATATGAAAGCCTCGAAAAACGATTCGAGCATACTTTGATTGTCGTCTTACTCAGACTCAATCAAAGTGGGGGCTAACTGTAGACACCTAATTTAGTCCCCCTGTCTCGCGGCAGGACTCTATGATGATTAAAAAACTCATTTCTCTAGAAGATTGGATAATCGAGTATACTTGGGCATAAAAATAAAACTCAGATATTATAAAATTTCCGTTCTTATTTAACGGGCCTTTTATCCCAATGCCTCTTTTATTATTTTAAATAAATAAATTAAATAAAATAAAATTAAACAAAAAAAAGATCTTTCAAAAAAAAAAAAATGTAGCGCCCTTAAATTTAGTCATGCTGACAGCTCAGCGTGACTAAGTTAGCAGCGCTACCCTAGTAGCGTTGTAGGGTTTCCTGCGCTACTGGGCCAGCGCGATTAGGGTTCCCACGCTGTTATAAAAACCTTCATTTCCTTCATTTCTAAAAACTTTTTTACTGATTTTCTCCCTCATACTTAATTAATCCGATTATTGCTTTTAAACAGCCTTATTTTTTATAATAATTATTTATTATTTATTTGCTATTTACTTTATTTATTTTAAAAAAGTTGCTACAAATATTGGTAATATTGAAACAATAATTCGACTCTGCCCAAATTAACACTCGACGACTCCAATTTTCATACGGGAAGTGGTACGTTTCCCGAGACCCCTAAAAATAAAACTTGTGGATTTGTTGTTGTTGGTTTTCCGAATCATTTACCGCTTTTATCATTTTGTTTTTGTTAAAGGGCTTAATTTGAATTAATTTATCACATTAAACTAAGATAATTTTTGGACAAATTGTATCATGCTAGGAACCTTGAATTAATCTTAACGACGATTTGACTAAATTATTAGGTTTTATGTGATTTCACCTTAATAATAGTAATTTTGTGTTAGGTTGTAAATTATTATTTTGTGGTTCTTTATATAATTTGTGTATAATTGAGAGAAAACTAGTAATGGCCGCCTACGGGCTAATATGACGCACTCCGCCATATTAGTACCTTCACCCCCGAATCCAACCTTTGGTTCGTAAGATCATAACTTGGAGTCATCCCCATGGGATCGAAAGGGTTATTCGTGCAATTTAGATTATCGTCCAGTATTCGTGTCCCATTCGTAATCAATCTAAATACACGGTTTATGAGTTTGATTCCTAAAACTCATTGGCGACTCCTTACTAGCATCGTCCGTATTCGTATATTATTATCTCACTCGAAAAAAAATAATTAAAAAAAAAAAAAAACCAAAATAGTGTAGCGCGACAGACTTTGTCACGCTAACGTCGCAGCGTCACAAAGCTTGCCGCGCTACACCTGCAGCGTGACAAACTTTGTAGCGCTGCACAGTCAGCGTGGCAAACTCTGTCACGCTACCACGCTAGTGCGACTGAAATTCCTGCGCTCCTGTTTTTTTTTTTTTTGCAAAATACTTCTAAAAAAGTCGATTTCACCTTTCCTTAAGCCAATTTTTTAGGTCTAACATGACCTATGGACGGTTTGGGAAAGGTGACCAAAAAATTTGGGACCCTAAAATCCGGGGCCCCTAAGCAACACATAGGACCCCAAAACTCCCTTCGTCCTCTAAGCCAAAATAAGTCCAAAATTTTCGTCCTTCTCATAGTATTACATGGTAAGATCTAATCCATGCAACTTAAAGTTCACAACACCTATGAGAGCATATCTCCTTGGCAAAGCATCAGCCACTAGATTCGATTTTCCAGTCTTATACATAGATGAAAAGGGAAAATATGGTAAAAATTCTACCAACTTTGCATGACGAGGATCTAGCTTATGTTGACCATTGTTATGCATCAGAGCTTCATGATCTGAGTGTAGAATAAAGTTATTGGGTCTTAGATAATAATTCCAATGATCCAAAGCTCGAACAATGGCATAAAAATCCTTATCATAAATTAAATAGTTCAATTTCACCCCATTCAACCTCTCACTGAAATAAGCAATTGGCCTCTTATCCTTGATAAGTTCATTTTATATTCATCATTTGCCCCCATTTCATATTGGTTTTTGGCTCTAATAAGGATCTTTTGAGCCCATTCTACTAACTTCGGTTGCTTTTAAGTTTGTTGGTTTGCTTTGACATTTATTGCAGGAATTGATGCTGTTGTATCGGTTTTCGCTGTATCCCGAGCATTTGGCAAGTTAGTAAGAGTCTTGACCACTTGGAGAATCTATAAGGAAGCTAGGACATAACTTTGAAGCCCCGAGAAGCATATAAGTCGAGTTATAGAAGTTACGAGCGATGTCGGAAGCCCGAAGGCTCCCCAAACAGTCCGCCCGGTCTAGGTGCACTGTGCCCGGTTCGAGAGCATCACGCCCGGCCGGCCGGACACAATGATTTCTACGTGTTTTTGGCTCGTTTTCTCCGAATTTTGACTTAGTACTTAATGTATTTTCCCTAGGTTTTCATGGACGCATTCTATTATTCAAGAACCCTAGTTTTAGTTTAGTTTTCTCTCAAAAGAGGTGATTATTGTGGATCTTTTCAATCATTAAATTCAATAAAAATTTAGGTTTTAATTCAATCTTAATTCTATCCTCTTAAATTCATGTTTAATTTTACTTTATGTTTCTAGTCTTATTTTCTTTAATCTCATATGTCCTAGTTATTGTTTTATTTCTAGTTTCATAATTGTTGATTATTTCTTTAATTATGATCATGTCTTTAGTTTTGTTTTCGACAATTGCTTTAGTTTTTATGATCATGAATGAGTAGTTAGTTTTCTAGGGTTGGGGAAACCTTGAATAATTAATGGACTAATTAACTTAGATTGTTTCAATTCCACAATTAGTAGTCAATTTCCTATTATTGGCTTATTTGTTTACAATTGAATTATGTGCAAATTTAGTTGTAATTTTGGTAATTATCGAATTTGATGCCGAGAGGGTAAAAATACCACAATTAAACCAATGAATAATAGGCAGAATTAGTCTAGGCTTGACCGAGAGCCGCTAGATGAGTTTTGAGGGAGTCTAAGTTCGAGAGAATTAGTGAGCCCTAATTTGAAATAATTGTGAGATTGAACGTTCGTTGTTGGTGAATCCATTAGTTGATTCTTGGTGACCCGAATAACCCTAGACCTTAAATATTATTTTTAATCACCATCATTTCTCGTAGTTAATTAGTAGTCAATTAGTTAATCGACAATTCTCAACCAAGGCCCTTTATGCAGTTTAAGCTTTTTAGAACTAATAGAGTTAAATTGCTTCCCTGAGGATCCGATCCCTACTTTCCTAGCTACATTAATTAGAGTTGTTTGGTTTATTTTTGATAGGTGTGCGATAGCCTCATCGAATTTTGACGCGCGTTGCCGGGGAGGAAATTTTTAATTCTGTTAGTTGGGTTTATACTGTTTTCTCTTTATTTTTCTTAGTCTCAATGAACTATTTGGTTCTTTGGGGAAGTTTCTTATCTTTGCTCGGAGTTTCCATTGTGTGCAGGTTTCTTGGTTTATGCAAAAAGACCACGAGCCTGATATTTTCATTTTTCCTGAGCCCGAGCAGGTATTTCTGAAGCGGTTTAGACGTAGTAGACGCCGAATATTTCCCCCATCTATGGAGGAAACTGTTTTTAATCTGTCTCAGTTTTTCGAGTTCACCTTCAACCCGTTGTTTGAAGGGTATTTAGAGGTCGAAATTGCTGCCGACGGAGAAGGACAGGGTAGAGGACCACCACCTCCACCGCCGCCACCTGCGGCCCGTTCATTGATAGACTATT
This sequence comes from Suaeda aralocaspica, assembly GCA_016808085.1. Classification (NCBI taxonomy): domain Eukaryota; kingdom Viridiplantae; phylum Streptophyta; class Magnoliopsida; order Caryophyllales; family Amaranthaceae; genus Suaeda; species Suaeda aralocaspica. The sequence continues at coordinate 6,878,317 of PYUH01000055.1, read as the reverse complement.
CCTTGCCTAGTACGGAGCCTATGGCTTGAGGTTATTCAGTACCTGATACCGATGCTGCTAATTTTGAACTGAAACCGGCTCTTGTGAATATGGTTGAACGAAATCAGTTTTCCGGGACATTGAAGGAGGATCCGAATTTACATTTGCAAAATTTCCTTCAATATTGTGATACTATCAGGCAAATGAATGTTTCTAAAGACTACATTAGGAGGAGAATATTCCCATTTTCGTTGAAGGACAAAGCTAGAACCTGGTTGAATGATCTTAATATGGCTACAATTACTTGTTGGGAAGACTTGACTCTTGCTTTTAAGAGGAAGTACTATCCACCACAGAGAACAGCTTTATTGAGAAGCCAAATTAGTAATTTCAATCAAGAGATGGATGAGTCACTTTATGATGCTTGGGAACGGTTCAAGGAGTTATTGAGAATGTTTCCTCATCATCGGCTTGAGAAATGGTTTCTGGTTCAATCATTCTACAATGGTTTGGGCAATGGGAGTAGAGCTTTGTTGGATTCTGCTGCTAATGGTCGATTCATGAACCAGGAGGTCAATGGTGCATATGAACTGATTGATGAAACTGCTACTCATAATTCACAGTTTGGTAACCTTAGAGGGCATTCCAAGAAGGGTGGAAAACATGTAGTTGATGATAAATATGAGAGTTTATCTGCACAGATCAATGCCATAAGTCAGAAGCTTGATAAGATTGGTACTGCAACTCCTCCACCATCACCTGTAGCTGCACTTTCGGGATGCATTGACCCTTTCTGTGATTCTTGTGGTTCATTTGGTCATAGTTCCCAGTCATGTACCAGTTCAGTAGAGCAAGTGTGTGCCTTTCAGGCCTACAAGAACAATCCATTTTCCAATGCATATAATCCGGACTGGAAGGATCATCCATACTTTTCCTACAAGAACAATAGCAATGTGCAGAATCCTCAGCAAGCTATACCACCTGAGCAGGAACGCCAGCAGATGCAGAGATATGAACCACCACACCCACCAAGTTTCAGCAGGCCACCACTATCAGAACCACCATTGCCGTCTCAACCTAGTGGTGAAATTTCAGAGCTGAAGAATATGATGTTGCAGATGCAGAAAAATATGGAGGCGAAGCAGGCTCAAAACAAGAATTGGAGACTCAGATAGCTCAGATTGGACAATCAACTGCTCAAAGGCAACCAGGCCACCTTCCATCACAACCTACACCTCCAGTATCACAGGCACCACAGAATCCCCTGAGGGACCATGTCAATGACATTACTTTGAGGAGTGGAACTGCTTATGAGGGTCTGAAAATGCCCACTGATAATGTTAATTCTGATGTTGCAGGTGGAGCTAAGAAGACCAGTGATGTGGTGATTGAAGATTTAGAGACCGTTCCAGATAAGGAGGCTGAAGCACCTAAGGAGAAGGCAGATGACACATCGATTGTTACGATCCCGAGGTCATAGGTTAGTTTGCCCTTTTCGAACAGGGTGACCAAGAGTAAGAATGATAATCATTTCAATAAATTTTTAGATATTGTGAAGATTTTGCAGGTCACTGTTCCTTTTACTGATTTAATAACTCAAATTCCTACTTACACTAAATTTTTGAAAGATATTTTGAGTAGGAAACGAGAGTTGAATGTGGTGGAGGCCGTAACACTTACGCAAGAGTGCAGTACCATATTGCAAAACAGGTCACCACCTAAGCTAAAAGACCCGGGAAGCTTTTATATTCCTTGTAACATTGGCCCATTATTTATTGATAAAGCTTTATGTGATTTATGGGCCAGTGTTAGTGTCATGCCTTTGTCTATTTGCAAAAGGCTTGATATGGGTGCTCTGAAGGTCACTAGCATTACTTTGCAGATGGCAGATAGGACAGTAAAGTACCATAAAGGTATTTTAGAGGATGTACGGGTGAGAGTCGGGAAATTCTTTATTCCTGTTGATTTTGTTGTGTTAGATATGGGTGAGGATGCTCATATTCCAATTATACTTAGTAGACCATTCTTAAATACTGCAGGAGCTGTTATTGATGTAAAGAGTGGTAAATTGACTCTTTATGTTGGTGATGACAAGGTTATCTTTAACCTTGATAGTGCATGGGAAAATCCTATGATAGAACAATCATGTCATGCAATTTATACTCTTAATGAAATTGTTCTTAATGGCTTGCTTTGATCCCCTAATAAGGATCATTAGGAGGCTCTTGTGTGTTTGGATTCTGTTGCAGATGATGAAGATGGTGTTAATAACAAGCTATGTCGGGATCAAAAGAAAAGGAAATCCCGACCAAAGAAACGCCGGAAACCTCGAAAACAATCTTCTCATGGTTGCAATGCGAATACGACAAATAATGAGATTTTCAGCAAGGAACGTGAGGCATTTGAGCAACCAATAATTCCCCATTGCATTAATTATCTAACTGAATGTGGTTCACGTTCACTCTTCGATCCTCCATGAGGTATGAGGTAATATGGTCAAGCTAATAACCTTAAAAGAGCGATTTGCGGGAGGCAACCCGTAGGTAGTTTAGCAATATTTCGTAGTTTGTTTTGTTTTTATTCTCATAATTATAGTGAGAGAGTGTGAGGAACTAATGTTTTTTGTAAAGTTTTAAGTATTTTATAGGCTTAAGGGAGCACATTTGAAGGAAGAAGGCAAAAAACGCCCCCCTATCATTATGCCCGGCCAGCCGGGCATATTGCACACCAACTGGGCGAAATGATGTAAATCGGGCACGCGTCATCAATTTCAAAACTTAGAAAAAATTCCACACTTGTCACTAGGCCCGGCTGCCCGGGCGAGATGCACTCGAACCGGGCGCATTGCACCTAGGCCGGGAGAACTGCTCGGGTTTAAACCTTCCAGAAATGTCATTTTGAAACGGTCATAACTTTTAATCTAAGACGTTTTATGAGGCGTGCAACCTACCGTTAGAAAGCTATTTGCATCTACTTTACAATTCAGCAAGAATCAGGCTCATCTAATTTTAATATTGTGAGATATGGTCGAATGAGTGAGAAGTGGTCAAATTCTAATACGTGAATACTACTGAAGCTTACCTCTAGTGCCCACACCTCTCTTTCTTTTCCTTCACCACTTTATTCCTTCCCATCAAACACTTTTATCACCTTCCCTAAACTCCTAAAACCCCTCCACTTTCCTTTCCCTCTCTCTCTACTCCCTTCAGCACTGAGGACATTGCTGAGTCCGGCTTGGGGGAGGTACTTTGATTGCTTTCTTAGTATAGTTTTAACGCTTTCTAGTGTAGTTTTATTGCTTTCTTAGGATATTCGTATGGTTTGTACTACTTATTAGAAGTAGGAGTTTCCGTATGACCAAAAAAATGTATTACTTTCATAGTTTAGATTTTTGCTTTGCTTTCAGTAGTTAGTAGTTGAATTGTATGGATTGATTGAAATTGTTGATTAATGAGCATTGATGAAAACATTATGAATGGTGACTTCCCTGTCGCATTTTATTTAAAAATATTTTTGATTGGTTTGGGCATGTGAAGAGTTACGCTTCGGGAATTGCCAACTCGGACTTCAACTTGACTTAGCTTGAAATAGTTTCTGATCATGCTATTATAGCCATGTGTAGAGTAGGGGCTTGAACCTTGTTAATGGGAGGATTTGAGCCACATATATTATTATATGCTTATTTCTTTTCATGTGTGCTTAGTTCCTGGTGCTTGTATGGTCCGTGTTTTGGCTTTTGACTCTAGTAGCTTGGCTTTGGTGTGTTACATGTCGCGAATGATAAAAGGCATTCATTTCTTTTAGGAGCTTTCAGATTTTAGGCATCCCTTCACAAATTTTCCCTTGGTCCATATTTTTAGCTTTTTACCCTTCATTTGCATTTTAGCCACATTACAACCCTATTTAGCCTTGTTTAATTGATATATGCCCAAGTTTGGCTTCGGGGAGTTGTGGAGTTGTTTTGTTGATGTTTTGCATTTGTTGGAGGCTTTGGAGGATTGGAAAATTTTGGGTTGTTGGTTGTTGTTAAAAGTTTAATAATAGATCTCACATTAAGGCTCTGCATACCAATGTCTAGGCTAGTTTTTAATGAAGAATTGAATGTTATATTTTATAATTGGCCTAGTTATGTGTGTGTGATGATTTTGTCTTTGACATATCATTTAGAGTCGTGAACCTAAGTTTGAAAAAATTTTGAAAGTTAAAAGAAATGAAAAGCACTACAGGAAAATCAATTTATTGCAACGATCAAAGTCGTTGCAAAAGATCAAAAGTCGTTGTTGTAAATAGCTTTAGCAACGACTTTTGTCGTTGCAAGGTCGTTGCGGGTATAGCTATAGCGAAAACATTGGCAACGACTTTTTTCGTTGCCAAAAAACACTGTTTTTGCAACGACAAAAGTCGTTGCTATTAAAATGTCGTTGCCAAAAACACCTGTATCCCAATTTAATGTACTATTTATTGCAACGACATATATACGGTCTTACGCAACAACAATAGTTGTTGCAATACATCTTGTTTAGCAACGACAGTTTCTGTTGCAAAATTTAACCTTTTCTTGCTAGTTTTTCTTTTTGCAATGACTTTTGGTGTTGCAAAATGTTGTCATTTCTAATGGTACTTGTCTTTTGCAACAACTTTTGTCGTTACTAAACGTATCAAATATCATACCATACATTTTTTGCAACAACAATTTTTTGTTGCAAAAACTTATCCAAAGTCACAACATTCTTTGCAAAGAATCATCGATCTTTTAACCATATATACTACGAAAATATACCTTTTGGTTGCACATAATCCAAGCACTTCCAAAAGTAGAATTTCAAATAAAACATATATATACATATATATATATATATATATATATATTTAGAATATGTGTATTACAAACCAAAGATATGTGATCATCTTTACATAAAGAGTCCAAAACATACATTATGTCAATTGATGTTAGAATGTTCTCACTTTCCTACTAATAGCAAAAGTTATAGCAATGTTACTACCCAAAAGCGCTACGCATACAATTAGCAATTAACCTTCAACGTCTTCATAACAAAATGCGATCACAATCTTGTTAACCCTGCATGTATTAGAATGGTAAGAGTTAATTCATAAGTAAGAGAATGCATAAGATAATATTTAAAAATTATGAAGATACTATCAATAAATAGAGCATAAATTTCGGTAGAGTCTCCTTTGTATTTTGAAATAAGCCACCATGTAAATGGTTTCAAAACCTGTTTACAACTGCAAATGACATCTCCAAAACCTGAAAATTTTTAATCCACAATCATTCTGTTCTATATTCATGCAAATCCCATCACCAAGCCTTATCACAATAATTTTCAACCACAAGGAAAACTACAATCATTCATGTGTAATACACTATCAACTCCAAATTACATCTCCATAACCTGAAATATAGATTATCCACTATCATTCATGTGTAATCCACAATCCTAAATATAATTCGTTCACCATCGACAAAACCACAAGCTGTATAATAACACTAGAAACTCAACTGAGAAGAAGTAAAGTAACATAGGCATTAATCTCATAATTATTACGAGTCTCATATGCAGGAGGTTCATCACAATATAATATGTACACATATTTAGATTGCTTAGTGTAAATAGTATTACCTTGCCCAAAGGCCACCAAAAAGGCAAAGTAGTCACTAGACACCTCTGTTTGCAATCTGGCGAAGTAAGTCTTGTTTGAGAGCTTCCATCTCAGCTGCTTGCTGCTTTCTATGTTCCTCAAATTCTTGTTGTTGTCTCTTTTGGCTTTCTTGCAGCTCCTTTATCCTTTCTTCTTGCTCTTGTATTTTTCCTTGTTGTTCTTCCACAAGTTTTCTTTGCTCAAGTTGTTGTTTTCCTTTAAGATAACCTCTTACAGCAGTACCTTTTCCCCGAATATATCCAGATCTTGGTTCTAAAACTTGAACCAAAATTTCATCTTGAGTCATTGTATCACCAACCTCAGCAACTACATGTTTTAGTTTGTCCTAAACAAAAAATTTCAACAAAGAAGTGATAAAAAAGATATTAGAGGTGGCTAAAACTGAAATATTCACACATATTTTAGTAAAATTATGACTTTAAAAACATACATGAATTGTTTTGGATTGTGTTGCATCTGCCCATTCTAAGTCACCTTTCTCATTTTTACGTGTGTGCTCAATTAGCCATATCACATTTACAGATGGCTTCACATTGTTGTTTTCCTTGGTCTACCATGTCAAAAAATATTAGCCGCGTACTATGATTTTGTATAACATAAATTTTATTCTTAACTCATGAAAATGACTAAGTACTTAGCATACCAATTCATCCTCAACTTCAGCAAAAGCCAAATTTCCAGTGGTATGGATAACTCTTTTGTCAGACTTCCTATTTTTAGAGTTCCTTTGACTTACAATCTGCATAACAAAACTAAAAAAAGTTAGCCAACAAAGAATCAATCAATTAACTAAGAGAAACTATTGAGCACCTGTTTTTCAGAAACTACCTTAAAATCTTTTGATGCAAACCGTTTTATGCAATATTTCCATTGCTCCAAAGGAAGATCAGGAGGGGGATTTTTCTCACGTTCTTGGTCCGTTTTCCCACATTTTGGACTTTTGTAGTAGTAATGTAGTCGACACTTCCATAACCTATATAGGCGTTGCATGGTATCGACAACAAAGGCATACATCTTCAAGTATTGACTTGACTCAGCAATTTGAAACTTATCCTAGCCAACATAATTATGGAAAATGATGAATATTTAATGTCGTCGTAATAATTTTATGCACATGAGACCATATTAAACTTACAACTTATCCTACTATTACCTGGATCTCCTTCCACATACTATCACCCGCAACAGAAAAAGCTTCTTTCCAATTGTTTACATTCAATGGAGCTCTTGTCCTCACTATGCGACCACACTCATTAACCAAATGTCGTGCATTTTCCCCAATTGCTCGATCAATTTCTTCAGGTATGTAAACTGTTAGTTTTGATCCTTTCCCTTTAATTTTCATATCAACCACATAGCTCTTGTACTTCCCTCGATTACCTATTCCTCTAGTGTGACTTGTTGCTTCAAAATAAAGCAACGGAGGGAGATAAGAGTCTTACAAATATGCATATTAATTAATTTTGCAAAAAGGAAGAATGGAACAACCGGTTACCTTCATTTAAGCCTTCATTGTTTTCCTGATTACCCTCTTTAGTGTTGTCATTGTTTCGCACCTGTCGGGGTGTAGGGTTACCAGCTTCATTCACTTCGATTGCTTTAGCAATCCTACCAGCTAGGTTACTCATCCGTTTTCTCTTACCAAGTGCATCTACAAATATAGTAAAGAGTAACTTATGAACCACACTTTAGAACAGAAAAATAAAAAGTTATATATAGGATATCATACATACATTCAGTTCTTCCTGTGACTACACCTCCGGATTCACAATCATTCATTTCAAGATCTTCGTGTTGGAGTGAACCATTTGTGTCATGCACATCGTTGTTTTGATCATTTAATGTAGGAGACTGATTTCCTTGTTCAATTGTACATAATGCACGTTGTCTATTCAAATCTATAATATAAAAAACAAGTAGATTAAAACTTTTATTTTATAAAAAAAAGATGTCAAACAAACAAACTACCAGATGTGTCCTTACTATTAACAACTGCATCAACAACATCTTTGGTCAACTGACGTCCTTGTGCTTGTGCTTGTCCTTCCTCATTGGATTTTTTCTTGGTTCCTATAATAACACACCAAACAAAATTGATTAATAAAGACATGTCATTTGAAAATATACGTTATTAACTTCATATCTCATTTGAACTCACCCTGTTGTGTAACAAACTTGTTATTCCAAGTTGCTTGACTCAAACTTTGTAGTCTTCCAGGAGCAATAATCCGATTACCTACAATTTTTCCAACGCCTCTTCCTACCATCTTTGGTTTACGAATAAGAAACTAAAATAATTTACACACCGTATTTGATAAAATAAAACTGTAAGAATTTCCCTTTAACACGTCTAATGTAGTCTTTGTAAAAAAAATTGACTTAAAAAATTATAATAACTAATTTATTATACAGCAAATTTAGAAAGACCAGGATAATTCAAATCAAAGAAGTAAATAGAGCAACAACATATATAATAAACATCAAATATCACCAAATATAAACCAATTAAATATCATAATTAAGAAGCAGCAAATATAACTACAAGTTTCAACGACAGAGTCTTACAAAATAAGGTCTACTGAAAAAATGTTAATAAACATTGAACAATTCAAATAAAAACATAAAAAAGATATCATCGCACTTCAAGTGTCAGAATCAAATTCCTCTTCTTCCTCAGATGACTCCTCATACACTTCGATTTCCCCATCATTAATGAAGTCATCCTCTTTTTGATCAATTTCCTCAATCCAATTTTTTACCATTTGAACAACCTTAGCTTCCCGCTCCACCACAAAAGCATTAGTAGCTAATGACTCCACCGAAAAGTTATCAAATGAGGAGGAGACATCTTCCTCAGAATCCACTTCAACCTCAACTTGTTGATATGCATCCTCTACATCAATTTCATCTTTGTCAACCTCATCACTTGGCATATCATAAAAATCTCTCGGTTGCGCCTTTACCACAAAGTCCCAATCCACGTCTTTCGGATCTTGGATATAAAATACCTGTTCCACTTGTGATTCAAGAACAAAAATACTTCATCTGTTTTCAAAGTTCTCATCTTATTTACACTAGTCAGTCCATTTTCATCTACCTTATAACCTCTACCCATGTGTCCTACATCAAACCAATTGCACTTGAAGATAAAAACACAATTTCTTCCTGGATATTGCAACTCATATATGTCACCTAATACACCATAGTATTCCTTGTCAGTTGTGTCATCACCTCGAACCATCACTCCACAATTCTGAGTTTTCCTACATTCTGAACGGTCACGAGTGTGAAATCTATAACCATTAACAATGTATCCACTGTAACGCCTCACAACTCTCGAGGGACCGCAAACCAAGTTATACAAATCCTCATCAACTTGTCCATCACCGTGCAACTTTCGCACCTATGAAACGAATTTAGTTACTATATTACAGAAAATAGTATTTGAAATTTCTATCAATAGCATAGTGACCTTAAATTGAAACTTACATGCGAAAGTATCCATTTCGGAAATTGTGCTTTGTGCCTCTTGTCAACATTTGTTGGGCATTCTCTTTGTAGCTCTAACTTGTGCTCCCTATTGGTTTTTAGAGAATAAGAATACTTAATAATGTTTCACAAATTCATAAATTTAAAAAGTGGTAAAGTTGTAATATTGAAACACTTACTTAGTGAATTCGATTAGTTCATCACAATTTTGAAGAATGTATGAATGGATTTCACTACACTCCTTGAAATCAAGATGCATTGGCACACCATTTCCAATAGAACGTCCAAGTGGTCTAAATATTTCAAGGTTAGATTGTAAGGCATCCTCATTGATGACTTCATTTTCGTCTTTCCTTCTTGAACGATTAAACTTGGTGTCAATGTCTTTCATGTATCTAGAGCAAAATATTAAGCACTCATCCGCTAGATAACCCTCGGCAATACAACCTTCTGGATGTGCTCTATTACGGATGTAGGCTTTCAAAGTTCGAATATACCTATTAAAATTATTGAATTCAAATCGTCATACTTGGATTAATAACTTGACATGCATAACCTTTAAACAAAATTCTCAACACCAGCAAAGAAGCCTACCTCTCAACTGGATACATCCACCGATATGTAACAAGTCCGGTAATCTTTGCTTCGGCAGCTAAGTGAATGACCAAATGCACCATGACATCGAAAAAAGCAGGAGGAAAAACCATCTCTAGCTTGCACAAAGTGTAAGGAATTTTTTTCTCTAGCTTTTCAAGTTGCCTAATAGTTAAGTTTCTAGAGCACAAGTCTCTAAAGAAGAAACTTAACTCAACTAAAGGCTCATACACATGTTTTGGCAAGAAGCCCCGTATTGCAAGGGGAAGCAATTGTTCAATAAACACGTGATGGTCATGGCTCTTCATACATGAAATTCTATTCCCATTATCTTTGACACAACGAGAAATATTTGATAAATATCCATCTGGAGATTTCGNATTGTAATTTAGCAAACATGTCACATATGGCAGCCTTCGCTGTTGCGCTCAAAGAGTAGCATGCAACTGGCACACGAAGTTTATCTCCATCGACAATTGGATGCAACTCGCTCCTCACTCGCATTTTCATTAAATCCATGCGAGCCTTTATAGTATCTTTAGTCTTATTTTTAATATTCATCAAGGTTCCTAAAATATTATCGGAGACATTCTTTTCTGTGTGCATAACATCCAAATTGTGACANCAATGTGCATAACATCCAAATTGTGACGGATTTTTAATTTGCTCTAATAAGGCAAATCAAAGAAAATGCTTTTTTTGTTCCAACCATACAAACAATTCTCACCCTCCCTTTTTCTTTTCTTTGATTCTTTCTTTCCGAATTTCGCTTGTGTAAATCTAGAAAAATGCCCCAACACATCATCCCCTGTAAGTGGTTGCGGTGCATGACCTTTCTCATGCTTATTATCAAAAGAAGATGCATCTTTTCTCCACTTATGATCAAGTGGCAGCCAACGACGATGTCGCATATAACCACCTTTGTGCTTGAGTGACGTGCGTTTCGTATCTTTATTATNTGACATGTGTTTCGTATCTTTATTACAACAGGGGCAAGCAAAACCACCTTTGGTTGTCCATCCCGACAAATCTCCATATGATGGAAATTCAATGATAGTCCACAAAAGAGATGCACGCAATCTGAAATTTTCCTTCAAATAGGCATCATAAGTTTCAACCCCATTGTCCCAAAGATCCTTTAATTCATCAATTAATGGTCTGAGATACACATCTATATTCCTTCCTGGACTACTGGGTCCTGGTATGAGCAAAGTCAAAAAAAAGGAATGAGGTTTCATGCAAACCCATGGTGGTAAATTATAAGGAATAAGAACAACCGCCCATATACTGTGTTGTGAATTATTAAAAGGTTGGAACCCATCACATGCTAGTCCAAGCCTTACATTACGTGCTTCCTTTGCAAATTAACTATACTCATCATCAAATGATTTCCAAGCATATGAGTCACGAGGATGCCTCATTATGTCATCATCCCACATTTGTTCTTTGTGCCACTGCATATCTTTAGCAGTTTTTCTAGACAGGTACAACCTGCAATCTTGGCTTGCAAGGAAAGTATCGCAAAACCTTATGAGGCACTTTAGTTCCCTTTAAGGACCCTTTCTCATCATTTTTCCATCTCGATAAACCACAAGTGGGACACTCATCTCAAATTCTCATTCTCTTTCCAATATAAAACACATCATTTTGACAAGCATCAATCTTATGTAACAAACCTAATCCTTAATGAGTTTTTTAGCCTCGTAATAAGATTCTGGAAGATCAATTCCCCATGCCTGGCGTTCAAAATTGAGTAAACTGTCAAAAGAACTGTCACACCAATTAATAGAACCTTCATGTAAAAGTTTCACAATGTATTCCACTTAGTCATAGTCATTCCATTCACCTTTAACGGCTCCTGATATTCTTGAAGGATCGATAAAATTTTTGGCATTTTCATTAGGTTCTTCGGTGACATGTTCAATATCATTCAACAACTCATCATCGCCCCCCAATATTCATAGGACCCACACCACAAGCATCTTGGAGCATTGATATGCCAAGTCATTATCAAGATCGATATGATTGTAATTTTCATCTTCCCTTCCACCTTGCAAACTTCTCCATGGAACTCCCACATGGTATACTTGTCATACATCCCCACTTGAGCAAATCTAATCTCACACACACTTTCTTTGTTGATATTATGTTTCGACAATTAACAAGGACACCTAATAGTGATAGTGTCCTTACTTCTTGCTAACATTTGAAAGAGCAAAGTTTAAAAGGCAACACCCTTCACATAGTCACAAGAGGAACGATTCTTTACTTTCATCCATGCCTTATCATAGTCATATCCTAATGTGACAAAATAAGAGCATAAGCATCACATTTGGAGAAGAAAAAAAATAAATGTCCAAAACACAAAACTCATTTAAAAAGCATTGTTGTTGCTTTTAACAACCCTTAATGAACAAAGCAGTAGCTCATAACATATATATGGAGGTAACCATTGAAAAACATATACTGGCAAACGACTTCGTAATCCATTGACTTCAAAAGCAGCACAACTGAACACCAGTGCACTTAACTATATAACATTGCCAATGACTTCAAAATCCATTGACATATAGTAGGGTCAAAGAATGAAAAGCAAGAGATAACAAGATAAACGAAGAGGAAGATAATGACTGTCAAGATACAACAATCTCAACTTCAATAGTAACAATCTCCAAGTTCTCACAATTTCTGAATAAATTTTACTCTACTACCTCTCCTCTTACTTATACTACTCAAGTTCTAAAACTTAAGGTAAGCTGCACAACAGACGGCCATACAAATATGAAACTTAAGGTAGAATGCATACACCTAGAACACAAATAAATATACATCACCACCTAACTAAAATGCTTTAAAAGCATGCAATTAGATTATCATAATTTCAGCATCAATAAATTTAGAAGTATAGGTATACCATCACTGGGCAGTAAGCACGCTTCAATAATAACATAAGCATCACATTTGGGAGAAGAAAAAATAAATGTCCAAATTGATCCTATGAGAAATTGATTATTCAACTAAACTTCAAATTAGTACTGAAGCCATAAACATAGAATCAACTAAACTAGCTAAAGGAATGGCATTTAGACCTCACTGACAAATGGCAATGCATGTATAGGAAATAAAAACCAACATAAAACAACATAAGTTATAAGCTATACACGAACTACCCCAACGTCAATTAGTCCATAGACTTCTAAGAAAAGAAGGAAAGACTGAAAAGGCATTTTTAAAGATAAAAAAAAAAGATAATAGTTGGGGATTTAAGCAGCTCCCTAAAGGAATATCAATAGCACAACAACTAATACTAGTGCTAGTTTTAGGCCCCGAGGTTTAAATTACATTTAACCAAGCAATAATGCATGATGACCATCAACGCAAAAACCAAGTAAAGAAAAGACTTGGCTACATAGCCTATTCAACTTCTGATTATCATAGTAATTCTCTTCCCTCAAACATTTTTGGCAATCATACAACTTCAACCTTCTCACAAAAATAATTATGGTATTCACAAACATACACCGTCCTAGAAATGACAAGTGAAAAGAAAATTATATAAAGACAGTGCCACACCACCCACCTGATGTGAACTTTATAACACACCCAAGGAAACTAGCAAGCATTGGGAATCTCCCATGTGATGCAATATTTCAGACCAACAAGTGCTAATTAAATAGCTTGTCCAGCTCACAGCCTTATTAGCAATTAAGGATGAATTTTTCTGATTTCCAATGGATCACGAAAAACCATATTTGAGTATGGCATTATGTAACTTTCTGAACACTTTTGCTATAAATTTGAAAGAATAATGAACAATATAAATGTATAATAATTTCTTAACTTCATTCAACTTACAGGGTATCTGGTTAGTGTTGAAGGTTGTCACATGTCAAGCAATCACACAAAATATCAAACCATCATACATAAGAAAATGGACTCCACTACATCCCATGCTTCACATGTCAAGCATAATCTTTTGAGCTTTACTTACTAATTAATGTCAATGTAATGTTATGTTATTAACTCATCACCAATCAGAAAAATGTTCACTAGCATAATCTTGTGGTACGACAAATATTACCCTTAACTTTTGTATTTTTGATGCAAAAGACATATTTATATGAATGTCAAACGAACTTAAATCCAAGCATAAATATTAAACTGAACCAAATTACCATTGCAAACAATAATGAATATTGTGAACACTATCACTAATTTGTAACACCACACTGAGTCCAAAATCAGAAACCTTCAAATTATCACGTCCATCAAGGAGGAGGTTACAGGTACAGGCACATCAAAGCCTAACCTATAGCAACCAAAACCAGAACCAAAACCAACTTCCAACCTAAAATCTTAACAAAAAAACAGTTCCTCCGAGCACACAGCTAACCACACCAAACAAAAGCTGAAAAAAATGATTAACACTAAAATTCACAACTAAAAACAACCCTCACAAACCCACCAAAACAACCAGCCTCCAAAACACCCACATAGCAGAAAAAGACACAATCCCATATTAGATTTCCGAACAAATTCAGAAAAAACAGACTATCTTGCCAGTCACAAACAGGACAGGATAACAAAGCAGAACAAAACAACAAAGCAAGAACAGCAGGGCAAAACTTTGCTATTGCATAGCAGAACCACCTTCAGCCTGCATTCTAGCTTCTTGGTGTACCCGCGGCAGTTTAACATGAGACACCATAAGACAGCTAATTATATTACTCTTTTATATTTAAATAAATTCAAATTCATAAAAAAAAAATCAACAAATCAACAAAAACACAAATTCAAAGAACACGAATTAGGAAAATTCACAAATTCATCCAATTAAACTCACAAATCAACAAAAACACAAAATGGGTATAATAAGAACATGTCAAAATTCATAAAAAAAAAAAATCAAAACACACGACTTTTTTTAATGACTTTTCAAATGATATTATGAATCAAAAAAATGTAAATTTCAATTTCGTTTCACCATCAACAAATTATAAAAAAAATTGAAAATTAAACAAATTAAATAACTTAATTACCCTTAATATTGTGAGATGAACTGGGCGAGGGTTCTGGGCAAATTGAAGGAGTTGAGGGCGACGGTTGAGTGAGGTGAGGGTGATGGTGGTCTTCGGTGCTGCTGGGGAAAGGTGGCTGAAGGTGGGGTGAAGGTGGGCTGGTGGGCGAAGCCGCGAAGAGGTTGTGACTCGTGAGAGGCTGCTGGTGTGAGAATTGAGTGAGGTGAGGGTGATGGTGGTCTTTGGTGGGATGCTGCTGCCGTGAGGGTGGGTGTCTTCCGTGGAGGGATATACGTAGGTGGGGTGGAGGAAAGGGGATAAATTTGGGGAGATATTCTTGTAGTGTGTTTGAGGAGATATGTTAGGATAATGTTGAGGTATTAGTTTTAGGTATACGTATAAGAAATTTCAGGTATTAGTACAATATATGTTTTGCAACGACAAGTCGTTGCTATACTATTCACTTATTTTTTGCAACGACATTCGTTGTTTCTAAAAGTACTGCTCATCTTTAGTAACAATATTTAGTGTTGCTATACTCCAGTGAAATGTTTTTGCAACGACTTCTTTTGTTGCCATTTGTTGACCAAAATTTGTTCAACCCCGCGTTTTTTTTTTTTTTTTTGTTGGAGGGAAATGAAATTTTTGATTTTTTGCAACAACATTTGCAACGACTTTACCTTATGGTTGCTAAAACTGATATATTGCAATGACCATTTTTTGTCGTTGCAAAAAATCGTTGCAATAAATGGATTTTCTTGTAGTGAAGAAAAGGAAAAAAAGAAAAAAAAATGAGAAAGATTGAAAAAAAAATGTTGAAAAAGAAAGAGCTTGTGATTTTTGGAGTTGTTGAAGTATAAAGTTTTATGGTGTGATGTGATTCTTTAAGTAATTGGTTTGATGTTGGAGTTGAATGTGGAGATGTTCATTATGTTCTTTGATTGTTACATGCGTATAACCCGCATTTACCACCACATTATCCCAAATCTTATCCTACCCGTCACTGTAGCCACGTTACAAGCTTATAAAGACCTTTTTGATCGGTATGTGCATGTTTTTAGTTCTTGTAAAGTGAGTCAATTGCCAATGCTAGTGTGTATTACTTGCATTTGGAGTCGACTTCCGCATTAGGATTGAGTGTGTACCCTTAAACATGTGCATGAGGTGTGAGATGTGGGTTTTGGTCTCAAAAATTGTATTTGAACACTTTTTGCATTTGCATTCTTACTTGGGGTTAAGGGTGAGCTTCATTGTTCATGCTCAATTATATGTGTGGAGTGACACCGAGTGAGCTACTCTAGTCATCGACTTCTATTTCTTACATGGTTGGCCTATTGATTCTGATTTAAGTGGATGGCGGTTAAGGAATTTTGATGGGTTAGTTGAGGAACTTACATGCTCGGAATTGCGTGAGTTGATTTGTTTTTCAAAGTTTAAGGGGTGAAGTCATTTTTTGTTTAGTTGTTTGCTTAAGGACAAGAAAAGGCTTGGCTTGGGGGAGTTTGATAAGTTCATTTTATATTCAACATTTGCCCCCATTTCATAATGGTTTTTGGCTCTAATAAGGCTCTTTTGAGCCCATTCTATTAACTTCAGTTGCTTTTACTGTTGTTGCTTTGCTTTGACATTTATTGCTAGAATTGATGCTTTTGTATCGGTTTTCGCTGTATCCCGAGCATTTGGCAAGTTAGTAAGAGTCTTGACCACTTGGAGAAGTTATAAGGAAGCTAGGACATAACTTAGAAACCCCGGGGAAGCATAGAGGTCAAGTTATAGAAGTTACGAGCGATGCCGGAAGCCCGAATGCACCCAATCAGTCTGCCCGGTCTAGGTGCACTGTGCCCGGTTCGGGTGCATTATGCCCGGCCAGCCGGGCACAGTGATTTCTACGTGGTTTTGGTTCATTTTCACTGAATTTTGACTTAGTACTTAATGTATTTTTCCCTAGGTTTTCATGGACGCATTCTATTATTCAAGAACCCTAGTTTTTGTTTAGTTTTCTCTCAAAAGAGGTGATTATTGTGGATCTTTTCAATCATTCAATTCAATACAAATTCAGGTTTTAATTCAATCTTAATTCTATCCTCTTAAATTCATGTTTAATTTTAGTTTATGTTTCTAGTCTTATTTTCTTTAATCTCATATGCCCTAGTTATTGTTTTATTTCTAGTTTCGTAATTGTTGATTATTTCTTTAATTATGATCATGTCTTTAGTTTTGTTTTCTACAATTGCTTTAGCTTTTATGATCATGAGTGAGTAGTTAGTTTCCTTGGGTTAGGGAAACCTTGAATAATTAATGGACTAATTAACTTAGATTGTTTCAATTCCACAATTAGTAGTCAATTTCCTATTATTGGCTTATTTGTTTACAATTGAATTGTGCGCAGATTTAGTTGGAACTTTGGTAATTGTCGAATTTGATGCCGAGAGGTAAAAATACCACAATTAGACCACTGAATAATAAGCGGAATTAGTCTAGGCATGAGCGAGAGCCGCGAGATGAGCTTTGAGGGAGACTAAGTTCGAGAGAATTAGTGAGCCCTAATTTGATATAATTGTGAGATTGAACATTCGTTGTTGGTGAATCCATTAATTGATTCTTGGCGACCCGTATAACCCTAGACCTTAAATGTTAGTTTTAATCACCATCATTTCTCGTAGTTAATTAGTAGTCAATTAGTTAATCGATAATTCTCAACCAAGACCCTTTATACAGTTTTAGCTTTTTAGAACTAATAGAGTTTTATTGCTTCCCTGAGGATTCGATCCTTACTTCCCTAGCTACATTAGTTAGAGTTGTTTGGTTTATTTATGATAGTTGAATTTCTAGGATATTTTTTAATGAAGATTTGAATGTTATTTTTTTTAATTGGCCTAGATATGTATGTGTGATGATTTTGGCTTGGGGGATGTACTTTTATTGCTTTCTTAGTATAGTTTTACCGCTTTCTGGTGTAGTTTTATTGCTTTCTTAGGATAGTCATATGGTTTGTACTACTTATTAGAAGTAGGAGTTTACATATGACCAAAAAAAATGTATTACTTTCATAGTTTAGATTTTTTCTTTGCTTTCAGTAGTCAGTAGTTGAATTGGATGGATTGATTGAAATAGTTGATTAATGAGCATTGATGAAAACTTTATGAATGGTGAATTCCCTGTGCCCCGCATTTTATTTAAAAATGTTTTTTGATTGATTTGGGCATGTGATGAGTTATGCTTCCGCAATTGCCAACTCGGACTTGAACTTGACTTAGCTTGAAAAAGTTTCTTATCATGCCATTATAGCCATGTGTAGAGTAGGGGCTTGAACAGTGTTAACGGGAGGATTTGAGCCACATACATTATTATATGCTTATTTATGTTCATATGTGCTTAGTTCCTGGTGCTTGTATGGTCCGTGTTTTGGCTTTTGACTCTAGTAGCTTGGCTTTGGTGTGTTACATGTCGTGAATGATAAAAAGACATTCATTTCTTTAAGGAGCTTTCAGATTTTACGCATTCCTTCACAAATTTTCCCTTGGTCCTTATTTTGAACTTTTTACCCTTCATTTGCATTTTAGCCACATTACAACCCTATTTAGCCTTGTTTTATTGATTTATGCCCAAGCTTGGCTTGGGGGAGTTGTGGAGTTGTTTTGTTGATGTTTTGCATTTGTTGGAGGCTTTGGAGGATTGGAAAATTTTGGGATGTTGGTTGTTGTTAAAAGTTTAATAATAGGTCTCACATTAAGGCTCTGCATACCAATGTCTAGGCCGTCCTAGGTGCAATGCGCCCGGTTCGAGTGCATTTCGCCCGGGCAGCCGGGCCTCTTGACAAGTTTGGAATTTTTTCTAAGTGTTGCAATTGATGACGCGCGCCTGGTTTACGTCTTTTCGCCCGGTTGATGTGCAATACGCCCGGCTGGCCGGGCACAATGATAGCGGGCATTTTTTTTTTTTGCCTTCTTCCTCCAAATGTGCTCCCTTAAGCCTGTAAATTACTTAAAACTTCACAAAAAAACAATAGTCCCTCACACTATCTCACTATAATTATGAAAATAAAAACAAAATAAACGACGAAAAATTGCTAAACTACCTACGGGTTGCATCCCGCAAAGCGCTCTTTTAAGGTCATTAGCTTGACCATGTTACCTCATAGCTCATGGAGGATCGAAGAGTGAACGTAAACCACATTTAGTTAGATAATCAAAGCAATGAGGAATTATTGGTTGCTCAAATTCCTCATGTTCCTTGGTGAAAACCTCATTATTTGTCGTATTCGCATTGCAAGCATGAGAATATTGTTTTCGAGGTTTCCGACGTTTCTTGGGACGGAATTTTTTTTTCTTTTGATCCTGACATAGCTTGTTAGTAACACCATCTTCATCACCTGCAACAGTATCCAAACACACAGGAGCCTCCAGAAGATCCTTTTTAGGGGATCGAGGCAAGTCATTAAGAACAATTTTATTAAGAGTATAAATTCCATGACATGATTGTTCTATCATAGGATTTTTCAATGCACTATCAAAGTTAAAGGTAACCTTGTCATCACCTACAGAAAGAGTCAAATTTCCATTCTTTGCATCAATAACAGCTCCTGTAGTATTTAAGAATGGTCTACCTAGAATAATAGGGATGTGTGCATCCTCCTTCATATCCAACACTACAAAATCAACAGGAATAAAGAATTTTCCTACTCTCATCGGGACATCCTCTAAAATACCTTTAGGGTACTTCACTATCCTATCTGCCATCTGCAAAGTAATGTTAGTGACCTTCAAATCACCCATATCAAGCATTTTACAAATAGACAAAGGCATGACACTAACACTAACCCCTAAATCACATAAAGCTTTATCAATAAATAATGGGCCAACGTTACAAGGAATAGAAAAAGATTTCGGGTCTTTCAGCTTAGGTGTTGACTTGTTTTGCAATATAGCACTGCACTCCTCCGTAAGTGCTACGGTCTCCATCACATTCAACTCACGTTTCCTGCTCAAAATATCTTTCAAAAATTTAGTGTAAGTAGGAATTTGAGTTATCAAATCAGTAAAAGGAACAATAACCTGCAAATTCTTCACAATATCTAAAAATTTACTGAAATGATTATCATTCTTACCCCTGGCCACCCTGTTCGGAAAGGGCAACCTAACCTGTGACCTTGGGATCGTATCAATCGATGTGTCATCTACCTTCTCCTTAGGTGCTTCAGCCTCCTTATCTGGAACTGTCTCTCTATCTTCAATCACCACAACATTGGTCTTCTTAGCTCCACCTGCAAGATCAGAATTAACATCATCAATAGGCATTTTCGGACCCTCATAAGCAGTTCCACTCCTCAAAGTGATGGAATTGACATGGTCCCTCGGGGGATTCTGTGGTGCCTGGTTGCCTTTGAGCAGTTGATTGTGCAATCTGAGCTATCTGAGTCTCCAGGCGCTTGTGGTGAGCCTGCATTGCCTCCATATTTTTCTGCATCTGCAACATCATATTCTTCAGCTCTGAAGTTTCACCACTAGGTTGAGCCGGCAATGGTGGTGGCGATAGTGGTGGCATGCTGAAACCTGGTGGGTACGGTGGTACATATCTCTGCATCTACTGGTGTGCCTGCTGAGGTGGTATAGTTTGCTGAGCATTCTGCGCATTGCTATTGTTCTTGTAGGAAAAGTATGGATGATCCTTCCATCCTGAATTATATGTATTGGAAAATGGATTGTTCTTGTAGGCCTGAAAGGCATACACTTGCTCTACTGAACTGGTACATGACTGGGAACTATGACCGAATGAACCATAGAAATCACAGAAAGGGTCAGTGCATTCCGAAAATGCAGCTACAGGTGATGGTGGAGGAGCTGCAGTACCAATATTATCAAGCTTCTGACTTATGGCATTGAACTATGCAGCTAAACTCTCATACTTATCATCAACTACATGTTTTCCACCCTTCGTGGAATGCCCTCTAAGGTTACCAAACTGTGAATTATGAGTAGCAATTTCATCAATCAGTTCGTATGCAACATTGACCTCCTTATTCATGAATCGACCATTAGCAGCAAACCATTGTAGAATGATTGAACCAGAAACCATTTCTCAAGCCCATGATTAGGACACAATCTCAATAACTCCTTGAACCGTTCCCAAGCATCAAAAAGTGACTCATCCGTCTCGTCATTGAAATTAGTAATTTGGCTTCTCAATAAAGTAGTTCTCTGTAGTGGATAGTACTTCCTCTGAAAAGCAAGAGCCAAGTCTTCCCAACAAGTAATTGTAGCCATATTAAGATCATTCAACCAGGTTCTAGCTTTGTCCTTCAACGAAAATGGGAACATTCTCCTCCTAATGTAGTCCTTAGAAACATTCATTTGCTTGATTATATCACAATATTGGAGGAAATTTTGCAAATGTAAATTCGGGTCCTCCTTCAATGTCCGATTTCGTTCAACCATATTCACAGGAGCCGGTTTTAGTACAAATTTAGCAGCATCGATATCAGGTATTGAATAACCTCCAGCCATAGACTCCGTACTAGGCAAGGAATAGTCTCTCAATGAACGGGCCGCAGGTGGCGGTGGTGGAGGTGGTGGTCCTCTACCCTGTCCTTCTCCGTCCGCAGCCATTTCGACCTCTAAATACCCTTCAAACAATGGGTTGAAGGTGAACTCGAAAAATTGAGACAGATTAAAAACAGTCTCCTCCACAGATGGGGGAAATATTCGGCGTCTACTACGTCTCAACCGCTTCAGAAATACTTGCTCGGGCTCAGGAAAAATGAAAATATCAGGCTCGTGGTCATTTTGCATAAACCAAGAAACCTGCACACAATGGAAACTCCGAGCAAAGATAAGAAACTGCCCCAAAGAACCGAATAGCTCTTTGAGACTAAGAAAAATAAAGAGAAAACAGTATAAACCCGACAAATAGGATTAAAAATTGCCTCCCCGGCAACGGCGCCAAAATTTGATTAGGCTATCGCACACCTATCAAAAATACACGGACAACAAAAACTAATGTAGCTGGGGAAGTAGGGATCGAATCCTCAGGGAAGCAATTGAACTCTATTAATTCTAAAAAGCTTAAACCGTGTAAAGGGCCTTGGTTAAGAAGTATTGATTAACTAATTGACTACTGATTAACTACTAATTAACTACGGGAAATGATGGTGATAAAAACTAATATTTAAGGTCTAGGGTTATTCGGGTCACCAAGAATCAACTAATGGATTCACCAACAAAGAACATTAAATCTCACAATTATGTCAAATTAGGGCTCACTAATTCTCTCGAACTTAGATTCCCTCAAAAGTCATCCAGCAGCTCTCGCTCATGCCTAGACTAATTCCGCCTATTACTCAGTGGTCTAATTGTGGTATTTTTACCTCTCGGCGTCAAATTCGACAATTACCAAAATTACAACTAAATCTGCGCACAATTTAATTGTAAACAAATAAGCCAATAATAGGAAATTGACTACTAATTGTGGAATTGAAACAATCTAAGTTAATTAGTCCATTAATTAATCAAGGTTTCCCTAAACCCTAGAAAATTAACTACTCACTCATGATCATAAAAACTAAAGAAATTATAGAAAACAAAACTAAAGACATGATCATAATTAATGAATTAATCAATAATTATAAAACTAGAAATAAAACAAGAATTAGGGCACAAGAGATTAAAGAGAATAAGACTAGAAACATAAACTAAAATTAAACATGAATTAAAGAGAATAGAATTAAGATTGAATTGAAACCTGAATTTTTATTGAATTGAATGATTCAAAGGATTCACAATAATCACCTCTTTTGAGAGAAAACTAAACTAAAACTAGGGTTCTTGAATAATAGAATGCGTTCATGAAAACCTAGGAAAAATTACATTAAGTACTAAGTCAAAGTTTGGTGAAAAAGGAGCAAAAACACGTAAAAATCACTGTGCCCGGCCGGCCTGCTATGATGCACCCGAACCGGGCACAGTGCACCTGGGCCGGGCATAGTGATCAGGAAGCCTTCGGGCTTCCGGCTTCGCTCGTGACTTCTAAAACTTGACTTCTATGCTTTCCCAGGGCTTCTAAGTTATGTCCTAGCTTCCTTTTAGCTTCTCCAAGTGGTCTAGACTCTTACTAACTCGCCAAATGCGTGGGATACAGCAAAAACCGATACAAAAGCATCAATTCCTACAATAAACGTCAAAGCAAAGCAACAACCACTACAAGAAATCGGCAAAATAGCGACGAATTTTTGCGATGGAAATAAATTCAGTCGCAAATTAAGAGTTTGCGACGGAATTTTGCGTGTTTGCGACGGAAATATCCATCACAAAAAAGTGACAAACCAAATCAGGTGACCGATTGATTTTTGCGACGGATTGTTGTGTTTGCGACGGCATAAGCCCTCGCAAATTTGCGACGGAATTAATTCCGTCGCAAAATTCCCTCGCAAAAAGCGACAAACCCTTTTATTATTTTGTCGCGAAAAAAATTCCCTCACAACCACCCAAACTACTCCCTCCTCACTTTTCCCTTCTCACTTCCTGAAACCACCGCCATTCTCCTCCTTCTTCTTCTTCTTCGCCACCCACAATCCACTGCCATTGTGACGGTTCAAATCTGACGGTTCACCATTCTTTGCCACCGACAAAAACCACCCAAAGTAGAACTCGGCGTCTTCGAACTCGGCGTCTATTCAAATCTGATGGTTCCCCATTCTCACTTTCATTACTTTCACATTGCTTTCCGTTTCGTTTGAATTTGAGTCGATTTTGGAAAATTTCCTCCTCACTCATCTCAAACCAAATCCATTCTTCCACTTCAATCTTTAATATTCAACAGGTAAACTATTTTTATTTTTAATTTCAATTTCTGTAATTAAAATTCATATTCATTTACATTTAATTGTTGATTTCAATTTCAATTTCAATTGTAGTTGCTATTATACAAATTATTGATTAAACACTTGAAACAAGCAAACACCTAGGTAAAGATTACTCTGATAAAATTAATAAAGATGAATACAATTTTTTTTTTGTGTTTTAACTAATAGACTGTTTCATATTTAGGTTAATAAATCCCCTTCATAAATCAGAGATTTCCCACGTAGCTCTAGATAGGCAATGAATGGAGGAGAAAAAAAAATTTGTGGCTTACAACATGACATAGGCACTTTAGTATTAAGCCTTTGGTTCTGTTGTTGTTTCTCAAAAAGCCTTAGAATCTATCACTTCGGTAATAAGTTTCAACAGGCTCATATGGTAAGATAGTAATCTCTCGCTAGGAGTGTAGAAAATAAGTGAATGTAAAAAGGAAGTAGCAATAACGCTGAACTTATGTGTAAAACTAGTAAAAAACTAAAAATAATGATATTCCTAACTAAAAGTAACTGAAATTGACTTTGAGATGAAGGGGAAAATGATATTCCTAACTAGGTGAATGTTGTCTGTTAGGAAGGTGAGATAATTCAGTCAAGGTATATATGTTGACTTCTTTAATTAGGAAGCATTATGTGGAGTATGGAAGTTTAGTGAGTGAAAGAGTCAGATAAAAATAGTAGTAGGGTGTAAAACTCAATTCAAATTATAGCTGAAGAACATTTATGTTCTATCATCACAAGTCGTGGATATGATCACAAGACTTTGTTCTATTGTAGGCATTCTTAGCCATTGGGTAGGTTGTTGCTGTATTGAAATTCATGATGATTAAAAGCTTGTTATGTTTGTTATTATTGAAAGTTATATAGCTATGAACCTAAAACACATGTAAAGGCTATTTTGAGCCACTTCGAGCCCATTTGAACCTAAAACACATGTAAAGGCTAGTTTGAAATAATCTAGAGTTTGTAACACTTGTAATTATGCCTTATAAGGATGTTTAGCTTATTTATAGGTTGAAATAAAGAGATATGTGATAAATGGGCACATTAGTAGCCATTTTGAGCCATTTCAAGGCCATTTGAACCTAAAGCACAGGTAAAGGCTAGTTAGGCATAATGTAAAGGTTGTAACACTTGTAAGTATGCCTTTTAGGGATTTTTAGCTTATTTATAGGATAAAATGTAGATTTAATGAAAAATGGGCACAATAGAAGCCATTTTGAGCGATTTCGAGCCCATTTGAACTTAAAACACATGTAAAGGCTAGTTAGGCATAATGTAAAGGTTGTAACACTTGTAATTATGCCTTATAAAGATGTTTAGCTTATTTATAGGTTGAAATGAAGAGATATGTGAAAAATGGGCACAATAGCAGCCGTTTTGAGCCACTTCAAGCCCATTTGAACCTAAAACACATGTAAAGGCTAGTTTGAAATAATAAAGAGTTTGTAACACTTGTAATTATGCCTTATAAGGATGTTTAGCTTATTTATAGGTTGAAATGAAGAGATATGTGAAAAATGGGCACATTAGTAGCCGTTTTGAGCCATTTCGAGGCCATTTGAACCTAAAACACATCTAAAGGCTAGTTAGGCATAATGTAAAGGTTGTAACACTTGTAATTATGCCTTTTAGGTATTTTCAGCTTATTTATAGGTTGAAATGTAGACTGAAATGAAAAATGGGCACAATAGAAGCCATTTTGAGCCATTTCGAGCCCATTTGAACTTAAAACACATATAAAGGCTAGTTAGGCATAATGTAAAGGTTGTAACACTTGTAATTATGCCTTATAAGGATGTTTAGATGATTTATAGGTTGAAATGAAGAGATATGTGAATAATGGGCACATTAGTAGCCATTTTGAGCCATTTCGAGGCCATTTGAACATAAAACACATGTAAAGGCTAGTTAGGCATAATGTAAAGGTTGTAACACTTGTATTTATGCCTTTGAGGGATGTTTAGCTTAGTTAAAGGTTAAAATGTAGCCTTTTATGAAAAACGGGCACATTAGTAGCCATTTTGAGCCATTTCGAGCCCATTTGAACCTAAAACACATGTAAAGGCTTGTTTGACCTTGAAATAAGCCATCTATTTTGTTACATAACTCTGGCTTTTATTGTTTACAATGTTTGTTGGGTTGATTTAAATTCAAATCTGTATAACTAATTTGTATTTTAATTGTGTTTTGTGGGAGACCTACCGGAAGAAGGTTGAGGAAACAAGCAGTGACGGGAGTCAGAGAACGCCTGATGAGTTATATTGCGAGGCATCTGGTGGTCGTAGCAAGAAAGGTCGTGTGAAGGGTCTTGGTAGTGGTGCAGACCTTTATTACAACTCTTCGAGGAGATTTGGATCATCGAAGCAATACACGCCATCTGTATTTTCTCAAATGAAAGATCATTTAGAGAAACATGTGGAGAAGGTGCGGGAGGAGGTGCGGGCTGAGGTTGAGGAGAAGATGCGAACCGAGATTGAGGCAATGCAGAGGACACAGAAGGAGTTTTTGGAGCAGATGATGAGTCGATTTGGTAGCGACAGTTGTTCACCTTTCCAGATTCAGCCTTGGGACTCACCAGACGACGAGGGCAGCGGCGCCGGGCAAGGGATGCAAGTGTAGATAAATACCTTGTTCTGTATAACATAGCTTAGTGCCTTTATTATCATTGTTAAACTTTAACACTATGAAACTATTAGACTATTTAAGCCAGAAAAACATTGTATGCATATGTTACATTTGAAATATATAATTATCAGAAAATATAAATTGTCATTATTTGATTAGAATACATAACATGGCAAATCATAGAGGTTACAGGTTCACAGGCACAAATACAAATAAGCAACCAAAACATTAAAAATTACAAAATCCGTCAACTTTTTTTACGACGGAATATTCCGTAGCAAAAGTGCATTACTATATTTTTGTTGAAGTTTGTGAGGGAATTTGCGAGGGAATATTCCGTCAGAAATTTGCGAGGGAATTTTCTGTTGCAAAATATTTCGTTTGTGAGGGAATTTTCCGTCGCAAACTTGCGAACTTTGTGAGGGAATTTTGCGAGGGAATTTTCCGTCCCAAAGTAGTTCGTTTGCGAGGAAATTTTCCGTCAAAAACTTAAACTATTCCGTCGCAATCTTGGAAATTTGCAACAAAAAATTTAGCGAGGGACAGTTTGCGGCGGAATTCCGTCGCAAATGGGTTTTTTCGATGGACTTTTTCATTTTTGCGACGGAATTTGTCCGTCGCAAAATCGATGTTATCTTGTAGTGAACACTAAAAGCAACCGAAGTTAATAGAATAGGCTTAATGAAGCCTTATTAGAGCCAAAAACCAATATGAAATGGGGGCAAATGATGAATATAAAATGAACTAATTATCACAAAACATCAACAAAACAACTCCACAACTCCCCCAAGCTAAGCTTGGGCATATATCGATAAAACAAGGCCAAATAGGGTTGTAGTGTGTCTAAAATACAAATGAAGGAATATAAAGCTCAAAATAAGGACCAAAGGAAAATTTGTAAGGGAATGCCTAAAATCTGAAAGCTCCTAAATGAAATGAAAGCCTTTTATCATTCGCGATATGTAACATACCAAAGCTAAGCTACTAGAGTCAAAAGCCAAAACACAGACCATACAAGCACCAGGAACTAAGCACACATGAAAAGAAATAAGCATATAATGTATGCGGCTCAAATCCTCCCGTTAACACAGTTCAAGCCTCTACTCTAAACATGGCTATGATGGCAAGATTAAAACTGTTTCAAGCTTAATCAAGTTCAAGTCCAAGTTGGCAGTTCCCAAAACATAGCTCATCCTATGCCCGAAACGATCAAAAACATTTTTAAATAAATGCGGGGCACAGGGATGTCATTATTCATAAAGTTTACATTAATGCTCATTAATCAACAATTTCAATTAATTCCTACAATTCAACTACTAACTACTAAAGGCAAATTAAAAATCTAAACTACGAAAGCAGTACATTTTTTGTCATATGTAAACTCCTACTTCTAATAAGTAGTACAAACCATATGACTATCCTAAGAAAGCAATAAAAACTATACTAGAAAGCAGTAAACTCTAAACTAAGAAAGCAAATAAAACTTACCTCTGAACCAAAACTGCTCCAATATCAACCTCACTTGCATCAGTCTCCACCTCAAAAGACTTAGAAAAGTCAGACAATGCTAGAATTGGTGTGTTAGGAAGCGATTTCTTGATCAAATCGAATGCTTCTTGTGTCCCTTGGGTCCACTCAAACTTCCCCTTATCCTTCTTGATACATTAAGTCATAGAAGCAACAACAGATGAAAATTTCATCACAAATATCCTATAGAATGAAGTCGATCTATGAAAAGCTCGCACATCTGTAATACTTTTGGGTACAGGCTTCCGCTTTAGATGGATCAACAGAAACCCCATCCTTTGAGAATATGTAACCCAAAAATGTCACACTAGACACCAGGAAATAACACTTCTCCAGCTTGGCATACTGTTTTTGCTTGCTCAATGTATCAAATACACTTCTCAAATGATTTAGATGATCATTGACACAAGTACTATAAACCAATATATCACATACATAAACCACCACAAATTTACCTATAAAAGCTTTAAGTACCTCATTTATCAGTCTCATGAAAGTGCTATGTCCATTGGTCAATCCAAAAGGCATGAATAATCATTTATATAACCCCAATTTAGTCTTAAACCCCGTCTTCCACTCGTCACCTTCTTTCATTCTAATCTGATGATATCCACTTCGCAGATCAATTTTCGAAAACCCAAAAATAATCAAATCTAGGTATAGGAAACCTGTATTTGATGGTTATGTTTTTTATTGCACGAGAATCAATGCACATCCTCCATGTCCCATCTTTCTTAGGCACTATCAATGTTGGCACTGCACATGGACTCATACTTTTCCTGACATACCCTTGTTCTATCAATTCCTAAATCTCCCTTTGAATTTCCTTTGTTTCCTCAGGATTACACCTATATGCTGGCTTATTGGGAACCTGAGCACCTGGGGCTAAATCAATCTGGTGTTTAATACCTCGAATTAGAGGCAATCGTAATTCATCAGGAAAGACATCTGCAAATTCAGTCAACAAAGGCTTCACAACTCGTAGGATTACGAGTGTAGTCTCTTCTTTCTCCTTAGACACGAGCACAAAAGCCACACCACTCTCCTTTATTTCCTTCTCTAACTCCTTTCCACCAATCAACAATGCTCCTTTTGAATTTCCTATGCTTGATTTAGGTTTAGAAGTCATCAAAGGTTTAATGCATATGGCTTTTCCTTAGCATGTTTGCACACAATATAGACGTTAGTTCTCCCATTGAACTTCACAAATCTGTCATATTGCTAAGGTCTCTGTAACAATATATGACACCCATCCATAGGGCATACATCACAAAGCACTTGATCTTCATAGTTTCCAATCTTGAATGCAATCAATGCTTGTTTGGTCACCTTTACATCACTGGTGTTGCTGAGCCAATGAAGTTTATAAGGTTGTGGGTGGGCTTTTGTATGTATGTCTAACTTAGCGATTAGTAATGTAGACACCACATTAGTGCAGCTTCCTATATAAATTATTATATCACATAGTTTACCCTACACATTACACATGGTAAGAAAGATTTTCTCACGTTGATTCTCCATAGGCGGAATTGGTTGAGATTGAAGAACTCTCCTCAAAACCAAACTTTGACCTTGTGATTCAGTAACATTTCCTTCCACCTCCTCTTCCTGAGTATCATCTTGAGCATGATCTTCTTGACCCTCATCCACATATCCCTGCTCCTCTTCTTCAGGGTTTTCTTCATCCCCCCAATCTGTAGTGGTTGTCACCCTAGCATGTGGGCAATCCCTTTAAAAGTGAACCTGCCCTTTGCATTTGAAACAAGTTATGTTATCAATGGTTTTAGAAGAGGAACCCTTATCCTTGGTAAAGGTTGGTGTCTTGGATGTTTTGTGAAAATTCTGCTTGGTAGGTACCAAATCACGTTTTTGTTCAAAGGGTTTAACAAAACTCCTAGATTTGCGTGAATTCTGCCTCTCCACTCTGGAAGCTACTTTACAAACCTCCTCCAATGTCCAATATGGTTGTAACTCCACTTTCACCCTGATATCCTCATCTTGACCAGCCACAAAACGCGCCACTTTGTGGTCCTCTTTCTCCTCCAAATCACAAACCATCACAAGATTTTTGAACTCCACCATGTATTCTTCCACAAATTTTCGATTTTGTCTAAGCAAATAAATCTTAATGAAGTTATCTTGCTCGAAATGTTGAGGAACAAATTGTTTTCTCATCTCTCTTTTAAGTTTGGTCTAAGAAACTATTTTAGACTTTCCATCCTTCCTTCTTTTCTTTTGTAGACCTTCTACCCATAGACTTACATAAGAGGTGAGTTTTGGTTTAGTAACTTTGTAAGATTCGTGATCATCATACTCCTTAAAAGTGAAAATCCTTTCTACTCTTCGAATCCACTCCAGAAACTTATTTGGATCCATACTACCCAAACTCTGGGATTTCAAGTTTTAAATTTCGTTCATCATCTTCATTTTTCACCTTTTTCTTGCACCTAGATCTTTGCTCATCATCACTTTCACTACTCAAAATTTTTTCCGTGATTTTAGGTTTTCTTACACTCCTAATACTCATGCTTTCTTCCTCAGAATCAAAGCACTACTGTTTCTTTGATTTGCCTTTATGTGGCATGCTACCAGTAGAAGAAACCTCCTTCAAAACTTCGTCCAAACAAACGTGTCAATTTCGTTTTGCATTCTCACTTCCTTTGCTTGTTGCAATGAAAGACCCTTAGTGAAATTTGTATGAACTTCGTCACCACCCTCCATTGTTTTATGTTTAAAGTGATTTATGATTTCAATAAGCACCAGAGAATTATAGATCTCTCAATGAAAGCACCAAAAGTTGATGTGAATATTGATAGGAAATCGTTACTCACAGTTAAAGGAATCTTATTTCAATTCTATAAAGAAACACCAAGAATCTTAACCAGGGAATTTCGTATAAATTTGTGTTTGATTAAAGCTCCAAGCACCCTCAAACTCAAATTTATCCTGACATGAATATAAAGACTAAGCACCAATTCAAAAAATAAAGTGTTAATTGTTTTTGAACGAAAACAATAAGAAAAAACGCACAACAATGTGTTGTTTTTTATTTCACAAAACAATCTATCTTGTTACAACTTAATTTGAAGTTTATTTATAATATAACCTAAGACTAAATTCTAACAAATTTCCTAGGAACAAAAGAAGCTAATCACACATGAAAATCAACACAAAAAAACGGCCAATTTGACCACTTGCACAAGTTGCACAACTAACTCAAGATAAGGTTGCCACATCATCTTGCAACTTACTCTTACTTGTTAACAAACTCTAACTGACTCTAACTAACTAGATTCTATTCTAACAACTTGAATAATTAATTAATTAAAAAAAAATCAGCAAATCTATCCAAAAATACATGCCAAAACCAACTTGCCTAAAGGACAAAAATCATCCAAAATCTCGCAACAAGAAGCTTCAAAATTTTTGCCCAATTTTGAGTCTTCTTTCCAAACTTCAAGAAATGTTTCAAGAATCAATCTTTTAATCAAGAAACCTTCAAGAAAACATTTCCATGTATTTTAGGATGATTATGATGATTAAGATTGAACAAGAAATGAAGACACCTACTCCTGAAATGAGAAAAACCCTAGCACTGCAGTGGGGAAAAACCCATGGGCAAAAATTAACATATGCTACCTTAAACACTACTGACTTCACTTGGTGATGATTTTTAGTTGTGTGTGACCATGCACACAAAGATGTTATCCTTAGATGCACCAATTGCCTTGTGTCACCAAAGGCCACCAGTTCACCCAATGTTGCTTTATTCTTCTTAGCTGCATCCATCAAACCATCGAAGTTAGATGTACCTTGATTCATATCACACACATTGACTGTGAGTGGCTAACTATTTATCTTTCTTTACCACACATTAGACTGCGAGTGGCTATGTAAATATTGGCCAACTACTATTAAGCATATGAATAAAAATTCACCAACTACTCTTCTTGTTGCTTAAGTAACTAATCAACTTAACTAACTTTCTTTTTCTTCTTCATTAACTATTGGCCAACTTTAGTAATAACTTTAACATTCCAATTACTCATGATATGATTATCAATACTATAAAGGTGGAATGTCAAATTAGTATAAAAATCATACTACTGAAACTTTCATACTAACATACTTCTCCTGCAAGTCAACCAAGCAACAACTAATATTCACATACATAACATATAAGATCAACAACCAAGCCTGAATTCTACTTTTATTTTCGCCTTTAGTACTTACGTACCTTTTATATTAGTGGTGAACCGTCAGAACTTCTAAAAGTCAACTAACTTGAATTCTCCTACATAGAGAATAGCGAAACTAAATTAAAACCTTATTGACTAACATCTACAACAACTGTAAAATAATTTTTTGTATTGGAAACTTGTCCAAAATCTTCCCTATATGGTCTCTATTCAATGTCATTCTTTATTTTAATTTTTCTTTCGCAAAACACTTGATTTTCGGTAATTTTCCAAAAATGGCAGCTTCATAAAATTACTTAAAAACACTTTAAAACCCTTCTATTAAAATAATTACCATCATCTAATATTTTGATGTATTAAAAATGATTATAACTAATTATTTGACGTGCTACTATTTTTATTAGGCATAAAAACGTGTTAATAAAAATTCACAGCTTTATTTATTTATTTATTCAAAACTCATTAAAACCTCATCAAAACTTTATAATTCAACCATAAAACTGTTTTCAATCTAATACCATCATTATACATCTAATATATGCTTTAAAATAATTTTTCATGACATAAAACATGTTCATAATCTTTTTACTCTTAGTTTTTACAATTTCAAAAATTTGACAACAATATTAAACAACTTTATAACCCTTATAAACACATCTAAACTTCATAAAATCATCACAAATTCATACTACATCAATTTATGATCAAAATATAAAAGTTTAGATCATTAAAAACCATAAAACAACAAATTTCATGACTTCATAAACCCTAATTTAAAATTTCATGAACAACTTCATAAATTTGAACTTTATACATGAACATAACTTTATAAAACATGATTAAAATCATAAAAACTTGATTAAAAATAATTATAAACATAAATTCATGCATAATTGAATTAAAAAGAAAAGAGGAGAAAAGTTTTTTTTTATAAGCTGGAATACACCAAGATAGGGGAGGAGGAAGAGTGGTAGTCGGCAGCAAGGTGGCGGATGGAGAAGGGGATGTGTGAAGAGGAAGGGGCGAGCGAAGGAAGAAGTTCTTTTTTTTTCTTCCTTTTTCGAAATTTTTCGAACAACCTTTTACTTTTTTTTTTTGAAATCCTAAATCACTAATATGCAAAATAAATCTGCAAATTTCTGATTTTAAGTAGGTTTTGGTGCAATTACATAAATACCCTTAATGCTTGAAATTACTTTTGTGCCCTTGTTTTAAAACAACTTAGGAAACTTAAATTCTAATTTTAGAAACTTATCAAAATATTTAATAAAACTCAAAGTGACATAAAATATAATTTATAAACTTTAGAAAACATAAAAATAATCATTTCAAGTAACAAATAATTTAATTTTCTTTCTTTAATATATTTATTGTACTTAAATGTTTTACAAAAATACTAAAAATATAAACATAAAATACGAAATTAACTTCTTAAAATACGCAAAAATATGGTGTATTACATTTATAATGCTCGAAAATTATTCTATGTATGAATAGTAATAGTAGTGATATTATGACTATGTTATAAAGTATGTAGCAGCACAAGACAAATGCTTATTTAGGAAGGAAAAAACCCGTCGCAAAATGTACTAAATTCTTCGTAAATCGTCTGTTGGAAAATACGTCGTCGAAAACTTTGAAGTTTGCAATGGAATTTCTTTCGGAACCTAATTTCTGTAGTTTTTGAACGAAATGTGTTGGAAAAGGTCACCTTTTTTCTGACAGAATTTCAGTTGGAAACCAGCCACCATAAAAAAAAAAGCGTTAGTGAGGTTGCAAAAGCCACCCCACCATCCACAACCAAAACCACACCACCCACGAACCCACAACCACCCTTGAAACACACCAACCACAAGCAACTCGTACCCATCTATTAACCTGGCCGCAACCCACCCCTAAACCGATGTACAGACCTAGTCACAGACCCACCCCTCACAAAACCCCTGAACCCACACCAGTCCATGAACTAAACCAACCCATAAACCTAGACCAACTCTAAAACTCACAGCCACCCCTGAACCCATATCCACCTTTGAAGTAGACCAACCCCTAAACCCACACACACCCCTCAACATACAATCACCATTGAACCCATACCCAGACCCACCCCAGAAAACCTATTGAACCACAACCACCATCAACAACCACCCCAAAAAACCGAAAAACCACAAAAAATCTAACAAAAAAACCACTAAAAACCGCCTAATAATCCAACCAAAACCCCCATTAGATCCATTAAAAATCCAATAAAAAAAATGAGCTCAACTGTTTTAAATAAAAAAAAAGTCCAATAAATAAAAAATGAAAAAATCCAACCATGTACCTTAATATACCTTAGCTGTGACCCCAACTTCAAATTCAATGTTTATTTTGGGTCGAATTTGATCATAAAAACCATATAGATCTAGGGTTTTCATAGTCAATTTTTACCGTAAAAAAACTAAAAACCAACCCAAATTTGAGGAAAGATCGAAACAGAAAATTGTAGAAAAGAAGGAATAAAAATAGAAAAAAAAAAAAGACGAGAACAACAGAAAGAAAAGAAAGAAATGGATGAGAAAGAGGATAATAGATAGAAAAGAAATGAGTAAGATAGAGGAGCGAGAAAGAGAGGATGGGCAAGAAATGAGGGAGAGAGAAAGATAGTGAGAAAAGAAGGTGGGGAGGGGGGCAAGAAATGAAGGAGAGAGAAAGATAGTGAGAAAATAAGGTGGGGGTCTTTTATACCTAGGGTTTATTTTTGTATTTTGTTTGACCTAATGCCATTTGCGACGGAAAAATCTATCGCAAATTCCGGACATATTCCATCGTAAATTCCGTCGCAAATTTTCGTCTACAAAAAAAAGTCAAATGCTTCTTAAAATTCCGTCAGAAATGTCTTAAGTCCATCCAAAATTTAGGCATTTGCGATGGATAATAAGGTCCTTCGCAAATAAAAATTTATCTTGTAGTGTAAAAAGATTTTTAATGTATAAAAGTATCATATGACGATCATATGACATTGTCATAGTGTTTTGTACTCAAATTATGAGGTTTACAAGTTTTTAAAGAAGTTTTTAAGCAATGTTATATTACTGCCATTTTAGGAAAAACATGAAAAACAAATGTTTTCGAAAGGAAAATTAATAGGTAATGTATGGAATGGATTAGAGAAAATATAACGAATGTTTTCGTTGATTCTTCAACACTAAAAAATAGTTTAGAGTTGTTGTAAAATTTAGTCAAAGGAGGTTTTTGATTAATTTTAAATTGTGTTTTGTATGAAGCTTTGAGTTAAGCAATTTCTAGTAGTAGTTACGAGTGATCGTTATTATACAAGGTACGTAAGTACAAAAAACATTTCATCAGCTTAAAATCATGCTAGTAGTAGCTTTAATGCATATGTTTCATTTTAGAAGCTTTATGTTGTTTTGAGAATTATGTTTACTTATGTTGACTTACGTGATCAATTGTTGATATTAGATGATGACAAGTTGAGCTTATGATATGACTACTATGATTACATTTCATTATTATCAATATTTTAATGCATCAAGGATGTTGGAATATTTATTTACAGAAAGGAGTTGGCCAGTAGCCAATATAGAAGGAAGAAGTAATATATGTTGTTTAACAACTTGAGCAAAGAAGAAAAGTGTTTAGTGATTTTTTATTCACATATTAGTAGCAAAGAATAAATTGATGAAATAGTTATCCACTCACAGTTTATGTGTGGACATGGAAGGATAGGAATCCATTTACGGTTTATGTATGGACAAGGAAGGAATATAAGAAAGAAAAGTTAAAAATACTAATGTGATCACTAATTAATGAAGATTAAGAAATATGATATTCATGTATGGTTACTTGTTATTGATGTTCATGTTGAAGTTGCTTGTGAGTCATAACAAGTTATTAATTTGGTAATCACATACAGTGAAAGAGAATTCACACCAAAACTCTTAAAACGTATATACCTTTAGTATAAATACAAAAGGGAGTTGTAAGAAGTTGTAATATATGTGACTTTTAAGCAAAGTACAAGACATTGTACTTCTTAGTTATTATTAATGAGTTGGAATTCAGTCACTTCATGTGAAATAGGTAATACCTTCTTAGAGTTGCTCCCAAGTTAGTGCCAATTGGGGATTGTTATAGGAGAAAACCTATTCGATGCAAAATTCATAGTTAATAATTAAATAAGTATAAAGTAGAGAGAATCATTGCTACAGGTACAAGTTCATGGTAAAGGTAAGACTATGTATTTTATTTTATGTTCTTTTCCGGAGACTTTTCATGCTAATGTGTTGCGCAGTCTTTTGTATTTATGTACTCAACTTTGCTGACTACGTGTTTTGTGTGCATGGCCTTGTCTTTGTTATGGCCTTACGACGATCCATTTCGATGGCGAGTAGAATTATAGATTAAAGAGAAAGCAACAGGTATAGGTGGGCATAAGTCATCCATGATAGGATTGAGCGAAGAGTGTTCTTGGTTGTCTTTCTTAGTTCTTTTGTTTTGGACATGTTCTTTTGTTCTTCGTTTATAAAATTTGTTGTTATTATTATTTCAATGGGACTAATGATGGTTCTTTAGTTTGCAAACTAATTTTTTTTTTTTTTGGGGTTGGTGGTTCGGTTCCAATTGTAATAAAGTATTCTAGATTTTTTTTTACTAAACGGTTTTGAGGTTGACTTTAAGTTGTTTTAAAATAGAGGTCTTCCACTGTAGTACTTTGATAATAATTTTAGCCTTTTTCACGGTGGTGATAATACGTTTGTTTTTGTATATTATTTAAATGTTTTCCTGAAATAATTAGGAATTTGTAGGGTGTTACACCATGTCCAACTAATTAAACCTATAAGCAACATGACCATTAGAGAAACACTGATGGTGAGTTCGTGACTTCATGCTACAGAGTATGAACGACGCTCTTAGTTCATTATGAAGTACGATTTTGACCGGAGTTAATGATTATTTTCCATTAGCGTTAGAAGTGGTTATTGTAACTAATAAGGGTGGTAATATGGAAGTTGCCATTGGTGAGTCATTATGGGTGGTGGTAGCTAAGGATTCGTTTGGTTGGTGGTGGTCGTTAAAGAGAAAGAGAATTTATTATCCTTATCCCATATGATGTTGCATGTTCATTAAAAAAAAATTCCCATTCCCTTTCCCCTAGCCTCTACATTCCCTCAAACACCTCCAACTTCAATTCATTCCCTACACCCTATCTTTTCCATTCCCCTTTTCTCTCTATGTTGTATGATGACTCAGTCTTCAAACTTGTGTCTCTACAAGACTTGCAGATAAATCCCCTGCGACCATCACATACGCAACCACCCAACCCTACCCCCACCACCAAAACAACAACCCATCTAGGGTCGTCTTAAGCATAACAATTAGGGGGGGCATGTGCTAATAATGAAAGTTGTATTTTATAAATTTAAGAAAACATATTTTTTGGCATCAAAAATATAATGAAGTATCATATATTAACGCAGAAGTTTTTAGGGATTTAGTCAAATAAGAAAAAGATTATGTTTGCAGTCATTCTATCTAGTCTCTCAAAATACCAAAATATGAATTGCACAACTATATACCAAAAAGAATGAAATGATTTTATAATAATAATAGTAATAATAATAATAATAATAATAATAATAATAATAATAATAAAAATAATAATAATAATAACAATAATAATAATAATAATAATAAATTATTATAATTATTCTTTTTTTTTTTTGGTGAGAAACAAGAGCATAAACTCAACAAATATAGGAAAATTAATAACTGAAAAACAAAGAACAAACTACTACTAATAGAACCCACAAACTATTAGCCCATCACCAGAATCATCCGATGCGTAGCAATTCCCCTCAAATCCTCTAATAAAATAATGGCTGCAAGATCACTTGTACCGCTCCCAAAATTTCTAGTTGTTGCGTCATGGACACCCCAAAACTAGCTAACCAATTAGCTGCTCGATTGGCCTCCCTATAGTAGTGCTTTACCGTCACTTCCCAGCCCTCTCGAGCAATAAGTAACCGACATTTTTTTGTTATGTGAAAATAAGGAGAGTTGGTAGGCTCGGGCCCAACCAACAAACTAATAACAACCTCTAAATTAACCGTCAAGGCAACCTTGCGGTGACCATTATTCCAAGCTAAACTTAGTTGTAATACCCCATATTTTCACTTATTTTAGGCAATTATATTTGTATTTTATACGTGTAACTATAATATTTTTATTGAAAAAGTTGTATTCATTAAGAATAGTGAACAAAAGAATTTAAATAAATTTTAATTAAGAATAATTATTTGTGTTTATAAATAATATTTTATTATGTTTTATAAAATATTTTGAAAGGTTTGTAAAAATAAAATTATTTAGAGTTTCCTAATTTATTTTAGAGCAAGGGCATAAAAATAATTTCCACTATTTAGGATAATTATGGGCTTCACCAAATCCTTCGTTGGGGCAAATAAATACCCTTAGCTTTAAAACTCAATTTTCACATTTCATCTTTCATAATTGTGATTAGGATTCCAAGATTTAGAGAGAAAAAAAGAGAGAGGAAGAAAGGGAGTCCGAAAAAAAAAAAAAGAAAGAAAAAAATTTAGTTCAGTTTTGGCGAGGAAGGAGAAGAAAAAAAAATTGTTTCGTTGCTCGCTGGATGCCGGAGCCCCGATGTAGCTGCCGCTGCCGCTGTCGCCGCCTGTGGTCGCCCCCCCCCCCCCCCCCCCCTTGTTCGGTATTTTCGAGTACTTTAAAAAAAATTTCTTTGTCTTTTGATTTTATCTAATCTTGCAAATTCATGTTTATATTTATGTTAAATCTTGGTTTTATAAGTTTCAATCATGTTTCATGAAATTATGATTTGTTTTAAAGCATGAATTAATTTGTTGTTCAAGAAATTTTAGATTAGGGTTTACAAAGTAATAAATTCTTGATGTTTATGAGTTTTAATGATTTAAACTTCAGTATTATGATCATGAATTGTTGTTGAGTTAATTTACGATGAATTTATAAAGTTTAGATGGATTTTTAAAGGCTTTAAACATAAAATAAACTGCTGTCCAAATTTTGTAATCATGAAATTCAATA
The DNA here is from genome assembly GCA_016808085.1 of Suaeda aralocaspica. NCBI lineage: Eukaryota > Viridiplantae > Streptophyta > Magnoliopsida > Caryophyllales > Amaranthaceae > Suaeda > Suaeda aralocaspica. The sequence continues at coordinate 6,839,264 of PYUH01000055.1, read as the reverse complement.
GAATAAATATTGTGAACATGTTTTGGCTTACGAAAAATTATTCTAAAGCATAGATAGGTTTTATAATGACGTTAGTAGGTTGTAAAAGAGTTTTATGATGAATTTATGATTTTTTTATGACTTTTATATGAGTTTAAAGATAATTAATAAATCTGAAAATTTTATAAAAACAAGTTAAAATAAGTTTTAAGTGTTCATATTGTGCTAGTATGATCACATATTAATTCTATAATGTTACATATGATTTTTAGTATGTTTCATGAAGTTTAAATGTGATTTTAAGCATATTTAACATGCTGTCAAGATTTTATAAAGTAAATAATTAGGATTTTAAAGTATGTAATTAGAAAGAATTGATCATACAAATTAAGTAATACATTGTATGATTGATTTTTGTTGTTTTTGTGGTTTTTCAAGGACTTTGGATTATTTTAAATTGCTTTCCACATTTCTAAAGTGACATAAAATTTATGTTTTAGTTTTATAAAGTGTAAATAAGTCCGAAAAACCAAGTAATCTTGCAATATAAAATTTAAATGAAGTATGGAATTGAATAGAGGCCATATAAGGAATGTTTTGGACAAGTTTCCAATATAGAAGTTAGTTTAGAGTTGTTGTAGAACTTAGTCAACAAGGTTTTAATTGAGTTCTGGTTTTCTTTATGTAGGAGACTTTGAATTAGTCAACTTTTAGAAGTTGTGGCGGAGCAACACTATTTCACAAGGAACGTAAGTACTAAACACAAACATAAGAATTAGAATTCATGCTTGGATGATCCTTCATGTTATGAAACATGGTTATGCTTGTTTGAGTTATGAATTGATGCGTATGACAAGTTTTACTAGAAGCATGATTATATATTATATTGACATTCCATGTTGATTAGCAATATAAATTTTATAAGATTGAATTGGAATGTTATGATCAGTTTAATTTGGCCAATAGCTTGTTTATAAAGGAGGAAGTTATTCTAAAGTTGGTTAGTTACTTAATCAACAAGAAAGGTAGTTGTGAATTTTTATTCACATGATTAAAAGGAGTTAATGAGCAATTATTTTATACTTGTTTCCACTCACAGTTTAACGGGTTGTCAAGGAGAAAGTAAATAGTTAGCCACTCACAGTTAATGTGTGGTAAAGGAAGTTCAGATTAATTAAAGGACACACATGAGATTATTTTTGAATCACTTTAATTTAAAGATAATTAATATGGCTTGCTTGACTTGATGCATGTTTTGATGTGATGTTGTATGTGAGTCATAACATTGTTAAACCGCTTAATCACGTAAAGAGTAAGAGGATTTGCATCAAAACTCTTGGTACATATATATCTTGAGTATGAACAATGGGGGGAGTCGTAAGGAACAAAGATTCGGAGTACAAGACGTTGTACTCTTTTATACTTTTAATACGCTGGAATTCCGTCATTTTATGTGACATAGGTAATACCTTCTTGGAGTTGCTCCCAAGTTGGTGCCCGAAAGGGCAATTTTAAAGGAAAGGAAATCCGTTCGATGGAGAATCCAAAAGTTTAAATATAATAATTGATTTGTTGAGTCTATGCATAGGTGAAAGGTTGACAAAGGTAAGTTGTGTGTATGTTTTAGTTCATGTTCTTGTTGCATAGTCTTTAGTAGTTATGTACTCAGCTTTACTGGCTGTTGGTTTTGTGTGCATGGCTTTGTGTTGGACTTGGCCCTACAATGACCCACTTGTTGGTGAGTAGTTGTCTGTAATAAGAAAAGCTACAGGTACAAGTGGGCATATGTCATTTCATGTTGGGCTGGAGTGACAGCGCTTGTTGCGTAGTTTTGTAGTTTTAATTTTATTGCTTATGAAGTACTAACTTTTATTTGGATGTTGTTTTATTTTCAAAGTTTCTAGTTTTTGTTTTAAGGGCCATTAAAATGGTTTTGAAGTGTATTAAAGTTTTAAGTTCGGTTTTATTTTGGATGTTGATTTGAATTTGGTTTTGAGACTTGTTTTGAAATTTATGTTTTAAATTGGTTTTGGTTTTAACACTTCCGCTGTAGTACTTTGATAAATGCCTTAGCCGTTATCACAGTGGCAATAATACTTTGGTTTTTCCCTTATTAGGAGTTTTAATAATTATAATTCTTTAATATTTATAAGATGTTTCCGGAAAAATATAGAAGAAAGTTAGGAAATTCCAGGGTGTTACATTAGTCCTACCATGACCCCCAAAAGCGCAGCTCTAGTCACTATGGCAATCCCACAATCCGAGTAAAAACCAGTAATCAAGGCCCCACGATGATCACATATCACCCCACCCTATCACTACTACCTAGGCTCCCCTGTGAAGCTTCTTCCATATTGTGTCTCACCCAACCTACTCGCTGTTCCCACCCAATTAGCATTTCCACTACTTCTTACCCTTTCCATATTCCTTTTTAGCAATGACCCTTCTTATCTCCCCTATTCTTTCACATCAGAAGCTAATTTGATCAAGCAGAATATTAGCATCTCATTCAAAGCTTCTTTCATTCCTCCACCTCCATAACCACCAACAAATCATTGCAAAGATTGTAAGCCACTCTGGGTTGTCACTTTCTTTCCCGTTGATATTCAACATTACCCAATCCTTCATAGACATAGCATGCGGAGCACCTCCAGCAATTAAAATTAGCTGCCTCCAAACCATTGTGCTCGCTAGACACCTACGCAACATATGCTCTACACTTTCCTCGGTATAACCACAAACATAATGTCTAGGGTCCTCTGTCAAATGTCTTAAAAATATTTTTAGTCATCAAATTCTCCCCACACACTAATCACCAAAAGTAACTGATCCTTTGTGACACATTGATTTTCCATAAATCCTTTCACCCTTTATATATCCTCTCTAACATCACTAGTTTCGTCACCGCGGATGATGCGTAATGCCGAGGATAAAGAAAATCACCATGAAGACGAACCGTTCCAAAAAACTTTATCAACAACATTTGGGTATTCTATAAAATCATGGTTTTATATTTCTTGAAGCGTTTCAAATGGAAGATACTCCGCAAACTTATCCCATTTCCATCCGTAATTATCATCCAACATATTCCGTATCGTGAGGTCGTAAATCTTCAATAGCGACTATGAGGATGCTACTTGAATTAAAGGAGTTATTCTCACCCAATTATGGGGCCAAAAGAAGGTATTGTTACTCCACTGCCATACTTAATCCCTTCCTCAAGATGTCAATGTTACGCACAATTCTCTTCGATGCATTGGACAAGTCTCGCCTAATAGAAAATATGTGTAAGCCACATCTTCCATTGCAATACTTACTCCTTAGTACTTTAGACCATAAACTATGAGCTTCCTGTCACGTGCTGACTCTTTGACTCCCGCAAAGCTAGTCAACCCCATGCGCCACTTGCTCAATAGTCCGTCGTTAATAAGTCAGGCTTCCCCTTGACACGCTCCTTATGCCCGCGTAGCTCACTCCTTGAGCTAATTATCTCACTTAGCAAGACACGTCCCTTGTGTCTAGCTCCCAAGTATTCGTCCTGGACGAATATGTTAGTGCGTTGGACAAATCACGTTAGCCCTTAGCACTCAAGCCCCGAGTAGCACACCCCTTGAGCCCAAGTTATCCCCACACACTCACCCTCTCTAAGTTATGTGGAAGATAGCTGTTTGAAGTAACACAATGAAACACACAAGTGGCAGAGGGAATTGAACTCTATTAATGCTCTCTAATAAATGCTACACCCCTTGAGCCCACCCCGAGTAGCACACCCCTTGAGCCCAAGTTATCCCCACACACTCAGCCTCTCTAAGTTATGTGGAAGATAGTTGTTTGAAGTAACACAATGAAACACACAAGTGGCAGAGGGAATTGAACTCTATTAATGCTCTCTAATAAATGCTACACTTGCTTACAAAGGTGAATATTGTGCCCTCTAAGTTGTTCTGTACAAATGCCTCAAGGTGCCTATTTATAGGCATCTATCCTACAACATAAACTAATCTAGTATACTCCTAACCTCCTCAAATGGAGGGATCTAGACTCTAACTCCCAAGACCCTTCTGGAGAATACAACCAATTATGTACATACAAGAACCTCCTAGGTACATTGTAATATGTACTAGAACCACCATGAGTATTCTAGGAATATCCTTCCTAGAACACTCCACACACCCTAGAGAACTCTAAACCATACTAGAACATTCTAGAGCCACTCACTCAACAATATCCTAGCAACTTGCTCCATATTATTCCGGAACCTTCCAGGACGTCCCGTTCAACTCTAGACCTTTCAACGAGGTTCTAGAGCCTTCCACACTCTTCTAATGTAGTAGGCAGCCCCCATGTCAAGTTTGAGCCCATTTGGGGAAGTATAGCACTGCTGCCCTAAAAGTACTGCTTATCAGCATATCGCATATTATCCTGCAGCACTATCTTTTTTCCTTAAACTGCATACTATAAGGGGGAGGGTGCTGCTTGACAGTCCACGAGCAGCTCCCCTGGGATCCTTATGCCTATGCGTAAGGACTATGAGTGAGACAAATAGTCGGTCCGTGACATGCTCCCCCACCCAAACCCTTGATGTACTCGTCAAGGCCGAGTCTCATTCATCGTGTTCCATACCTTGACTTGGTTACTTGCTCCGGTGTGCTATGTCTCTTGTCACTGCTGCTTTGGTGTATGGGTTGTGTGCCCACGACCTTGCCCCTTGTTGTGCCCCTTCCTTGGACACCTCCAACACATGTGTAGGTCATCCTTGTACACCTCGAACGCCCTTGTGCCCCACCACTCCGGGCAAGCTCATCATGTGGTTGGGAAACTTGTTCGTTCCACATGCCCTTGCGCACTCGTTCCCGTTGAGAATGCACATTTGTACAAGCCCCTTGCTTACACACAAATTTCTCTCCATGCTCCGTCCCTTGGACATGAGCAACTCCCTTGGTCCTCCCATGGACCTTGTCTTGGTACCTTACCCTTGGCTTGCCCATGACTTGCCCACCTTGTGCACCTAGTTGACGATGAGGCCTTAGCGCCCAAGTAGCTCGCATTGATGAGATCTTTGGGCAATCCTCCTTTGTCCTGGCGACCCTCAACACATGCTGAACTCCGTTGTGTGTGATAGTCATAGTGCCATCACAAAACGCCACTAGCCTCATTTTGTTTAGGAACTCTATTCCTAGCACGGCGGTCTCCGACTCCATGTCGACGACCAAGAAATCAACTTTACCTGTCCACTTCCCCAAGCAGATCTGGACACCCCATGCCCGACCGTACATTGGCGCGGACTTATTGTTGATGGCCTTCCACTCATCGTCAACATTGGTGAACTTGACGCCCAGGTCCTTGGCCTCCCTTAATTCCAAGAAGTTGTGTAACACCCATGTGTCCACAAGCAACCTAGTCCCAACGCGATTCACCTCCCCATGGACAGCCATAAAGCCCCCTTGCTTGAAGCTTGTCCCTTGTTTTGTTGTGGTTGCCTGTCTAGTTGGCTCTTCATCCACGACACTTGAAGCATCGAGGAGTCTCATGTTGGCTAGCGTGGCGACTCCTCCTCCAAGCTTGCAATAAGGGAACTCAACCTTTGCTTCGTTGGGCATTCCCTTGCCCAATGTGGCCCTCCACACAAGAAGCATCCCCGTTGGTTGGTCTTCAAAGTTGATCTGAAATCCTCCTTTCCTTTGTTGCTCTTCTCAAACTTGCTGCCCCCATTGCCTCCCTTGGTTGATTTGGTGGGCTCCTCTCCCCCACCTTTCTCCTTGTTACCACTGTGCCTTGTGTCCATCTTTGAGTCCTTGCAATCATACAATACCTCAGCAAAAGCGACGGCCTCGGCAAGTGTTTGTGGATTCCTTCTTTTCACCTCTTGCTCGGACCATCGTTGTAGTCCCCCAATGAAGGAGATGAGTTGAGTCTTCTCGGTCAGATCCTCACTGACCTCCAACACAAGCGACGTGAATTGCTTGATGTACTCCTTAATCGAGCTTGTATGCCATAAATCACGAAGCTGCCTCATGGAGACCTCCTTGGCATTCTCCGAATAGAATTGCCTCTTGAAGTCCCTCTTGAACTCATCCCATGTCCCAATGGAACAAGCCCCCTTCTTAACATCCAACTCACGCCTGCTCCACCACAAGACCGCATCATCCCCTAGATACATATTGGCGGTGTTGATTTTGGATGCATCATCATCCAAATGCACTGCCTCAAAGTACCGCTCAACGCCCCATAAGAAATTATCAATCTCCCTTGCGTCTCTCGACCCATGGTACTTTGAAGGCTCAGGGACCTTCAACCTTGGCTCCTCCCGATAGTTTGTGGCCCCATTGACCAAAACATTCTTGCAAAGGGCAAGCTTCTCTTTTAAGACTTGATTCTCTTGCTTGACCGCTTCGAGCTCCTCTCGTAATTTTGCCATCACGCCATCCATCTTCTCAATCGCTTGTCTCACAAGTACATTAGCTTCTACGGAACGCTCTATGGGAACATCTTCGATCCTTGAGTCCACATCGTTGAGCCTCTCCTTGAGCATATCCATGCTCTCAGTCAGCTCCTCAACCTTGGAACCATCGTCATACAATTCTGCAACAATTAGCTCCATCTTAGGCACTCGTTGCTCCAACTCTTGGACTGTTGTCTTCTTCTTTTTGATAGCCCCCACGTCAGTCTCCTCCCTAGTGGCTTGGCTCACAACCGGATCTTTGTCGCTGGCCATACCTCCTTTTGACAATCGCAGCAACACTTGTTAGTACGTCAACCTCCCACATACTCAGGTAGCAACTTTCCTAGTTGCTTAGGCTAGAACATCGATATATATATATATCCCAACGACCGTAGCCGCTCTGATACCACTTGTCACGTGCTGACTCTTTGACTCCCGCAAATCTAGTCAACCCCGTGCGCCACTTGCTCAATAGTCTGTCGTGAACAAGTCAGGCTTCCCCTTGACACGCTCCTCGTTCCCGCGTAGCTCACTTCTTGAGCTAATTATCTCACTTAGCAAGACACGTCCCTTGTGTCTAGCTCTCAAGTATTCGTCAAAGACGAATAAGTTAGTGCGTTGGACAAATCCCGTTAGCCCTTAGCACTCAAGCCCCAAGTAGCACACCCCTTGTGCCCAAGTTATCCCCACACACTCACCCTCTCTAAGTTATGTGGAAGATGGTTATTTGAAGTAACACAATGAAACACACAGGTGGTAGAGGGAATTGAACTCTATTAATGCTCTCTAATAAATGCAACACTTGCTTACAAAGGTGAATGTTGTGCCCTCCAAGTTGTTCTGTACAAATGCCTCAAGGTTCTTATTTATAGGCATCCATCCTACAACATCATCTAATCTAGAATACTCCTAACCTCCTCAAATGGAGGGATCTAGACTCTTACTCCCTAGACCCTTCTATAGAATACAACCAATTATGTACATAAAAAGAATCTCCTAGGTACATTGTAATATGTACCAGAACCACCGTGAGTATTCTAGGAACATCCTTCCTAGAACACTCCACACAACGTAGAGAACTCTAGAGACACCCCTCTAGAAACCCCATGACAACACTAGACCATACTAGAACATTCTAGAGCCACTCACTCAAGAATATCCTAGCAACTTGCTCCATATTATTCTGGAACCTTCCGGAACGTCTCGTTCAACTCTAGACCTTTCAACAAGGTTTTAGAGCCTTCTACACTTTTTAATATATTAGGCAGCCCCCATGTCAATTTTGAGCCCATTTGGGGAAGTATAGCACTGTCGCCCTAAAAGTACTGCTTATTAGCAATCGAGTATTATCCTGCAGCACTATCATTTCCATAAACTTCCTACTATAAGGGGGAGGGTGCTGCCCACGAGCAGCTCCCCCTGGGGATCCTTATGCCTATGCATAAGGACTATGGGTGGGACAAATAGTCGGTACGTGACATTCCATTAACATACGCCATCCTAGTTGGGCAAGGAAGGCAGCATTCACTTGTCTCATTAAATTAATACTCAACCATCGCTCTTGTGTTGGTTTTAATACGGTATCCCAATTAACAAGCTGAATTACTCTCTTTTCATCTATGGTGCCCCAAATCAAACTACGAGTCTTTTTATCAATCTCATCACACACCCATTTAGACACCATTGTAGTATGCATCGTGTATGATGGAATAGTGGATAACATACTCTTAATCTAAGTGGCCCTTCTCGCCATCGATTATGTCTTTTCCTTCCAACCATGTAATTTATTATTCACACGATCAACTAAAAATTGGTACTTTCCTACGTGATCCTTCCATTAATCATTGTAACTCCAAGATAAGTCCCAAAATCAGTGGTCTTCTCTATTCCCATCAGCGACCACAACCCTCCCTCACCTCCTACTTTGTGTTACGCGAAAAATAGACTCTACAGCATTATTCCAAGCATTTCGCCATTATGGTAAGTTAATTAACCTTTGCCTCACAAAATAGAATTAAATCATCCGCGACAACCAAATTAGTAATAAATAGTCCATTCTTACTTGCCACAATAGCTCTCCACCTTCCACATCTTCGTTCCTCACTAATTTAATGTTTTATCCTCTCCATACATATCACATAGAGATAAGGTGACAAGGAGTCCCTTTGTCGAATACCATGAAATGGCGTCAAGGGCTCCATGGGCTCCCTATTCCATAAAGTACGTAACCTCGTCGTAGTGAGACACATCATTATAACATCCACCATTTTTTGGGGTAGACGTATTCTAGAAATTAAGGACTCTCTAATAAAATTCCAATCAAGATGCTCAAACGCCTTTTTGAAGTCAATTTTCACCGCTACGAACGCAATTTTCCCTTGATTCTTTCTCATTGTATGGAGCATCTCTTGCACAATGATAACACTATCCGCTATTTGCCTTTCCCGTGTGAAACTGCATTGCTTAGGGGACATTAGACGTATTCTAGAAATTAAGGACTCTCTAATAAAATTCCAATTAAGATGCTCATATGCCTTTTCGAAGTCAATTTTCACTGCCACGAACCTAATTTTCCCTTGATTCTTTCTTATTGAGTGGAGCATCTCTTGCACAATGATAACATTATCCGTTATTTGCCTTTCCCGTGCGAAACTGCATTGCGTAGGGGAAATTAGTTGTGGTAGAACATGTTTTAGTTGGTTGACCAAAACTTTTGTAACCAATTTATATGTGATGTTGCATTGACCAAGACCAACAAGTTCACCACTTGGGAATGTTAACTTTGGGAATTAGTACTAGGAAAGCCTTATTAATCAATTCTGGAAAAAGGCGCCCTTCCAAAACATCCCAAACTAACCAAACTAGGGTGATGTAATCCCCCACATTTTTTAGCCTTCATACTACCTCTGCCATGAATTAATTGCAACAAAGCATTATTTCACACCTCACAACCTAATATTTTTGTTGCAACTAATTCGTGGTGGAGGTAGTATTATAATTATTTGTGATTATAATATAATTTTAAAAATTTTAAAAATAGAGTTTTGTTATATTTATTTATAAAGATTTTATGAAGTTTTAAATAAATTATTTTTGCAACGTTTATTCCAAAATTTTATAATTATTCCCAAAAGAGGTTTTGAATATTTATTTGAATTTCTAAAAATAGGAAAAACAATTTTGGGGTTTATGCTTTAAAATTTTGGGACCTATTTGTAATACCCCACATTTTCACGTGTTTTAAGAATTTAAATTCATATTTTATGTGAATATTTTTTTAATATTTTTATTGAAAAATTAAGTTAAATAAATATATTAAAGAAAGAAAATTTAATTCATTGTTATTTAAAATAATTATTTTATGTTTTCTAAAGTTTATAAATTACATTTTATGTCACTTGGAATTTTATTAGATATTTTAACAATTTTCTAACATTAGAATTTTCAAGGTTTCCTTAATTGTTTTTTAAAACAACTACACAAAAGTAATTTCAAGCACTAAGGATATTTATGTAATATCACCAAAACGTACTTTGGGGCCCATAAATACCCCTTAAAACAAGAATTTTTAGATTTATAGTGCAATTTTGAGAGTTAGGATTTTTTTTTTAAAAAAAAAGAGAGAAAAAAAAGGCTCAGTTTTTCCGAAAAAAAAAAAAAAAAAAAAAAAACCTTCATCGCTTGCTCCCTCACCAGTCGCCACTCGCCACTTCACCGGACCCCTTGTACGCCGCCCCTACACCGTCGGCAGCCACCTCGCCGGCCACCACTCTTCTTGCTCCTCTTTTTGTATACTTCGAATCTCTTTTAAAAAAACAACTTTTTCTTCCTCTTTTCTTTTTAATTCTATCTTATATAAATTCATGTTCATAATTTAGTTTAAGCATGTTCTATGGTTTTAATCGTGTTTTATAAAGTTTTATTATGTTTTAGGATTTAAAGTTTATGTTGATGAAGTTGTTCATGAAATTATAGAATTAGGGTTCATGAAATTATGAAATTTATAGATTTATGATTTTTAATGAGCTAAACTTTCATATTATGATCATAGATTGTTTTAGTATTAATATCTGATGATTTTATGAAGTTTTAATGATGTTTTGATGAGTTTTGAATAAATATATATACATTGCCGTGAATTTTTATTAACATGTGTTCATGCACAATAAAAATAGAAGCACGTGAAATAATATGTTATAATAGTTTTTAACACATCAAAATATTATATGATGATCTTAGGACAAGAATCTAATATTTTAGGGTCAAATTGTAATATTTAGAAGGGTTTTAAAGTGTTTTTAAGTAATTTTACAAAGCTTTCATTTTTGGAAAAATTATCGAAAATCAAGTGTTTTGCAAAAGAAAAATTGAAATAAAGTATGGAATTGAATAGAGACCATATAAGGAAGGTGTTGGACAAGTTTCCAATGTAAATAGTTAGATTAGAGTTGCTGTAGAGGTTAGTCAATATGGTTTTAATTTAGTTTTGATTTTCTTTAAGTAGGAGAATTTGAGTTAGGAGACTTTTAGAATTTGTGGTGAATCACCGTTATTATACAAGGTACGTAAGTGCTAAAGGCATCTATATAAGTAGAGTTCATGCTAGATTTGTTGATTTTACATGCTATGTGCTATAGACATTTAGAATTTGATTGATTAGAGCTAACTTCACTACAAGAAATCGGCAAAATAGCGACGGATTTTTGCGACGGAATTTTGCTTGTTTGCGACGGAAATATCCGTCGCAAAAAAAATGACAAACCAAATCAAATGACCAATTGATTTTTGCGACAGAATTTTGTATTTGCGAGGGAATAATCCGTCGTAAAATTCCCTCGCAAAAAGCGACAAACCCTTTTATTATTTTGTCGCGAAAAAAGTCTCTCACAAAAGCCCTTCTCCCTTCTTCTTCTACTTTGCGCGCAAAATCCCTTCTCCTTCGAACTTGGCGTCTTCTTGCCGTCTCTGAATCTCTCACTTTCGTTTCATTTTCTCAATTCGCCTCACTTTCAATTCGCCTCACTTTCAATTCGTCAATTTGTCAATTTTTCCCAATCATTGCAGCTAAATTTGCGATTCACTCTTCGTCTTTGCACCTTCAATGGCGGCGTCAACTTCTTCTTCTCCTTCACCTCTGTTTACACCTCCAACGGTGGCTACAACATATATATGGCTGAGCGAATCTTCGAATCAAACACTTGAGGTTTAAATTCGTTTGTCGGTTTTTTATGTTTGAAATTGCGAAGTATTTTCATGCGTTAATTATTTTGATTGTTTAAATTATTATGAATGTTTAAATTCCTTTGTAGGATTTTAGGTTTAAACACTTGATTTGAATTTTAGGGTTTTGTTCATGATTCGAATTTTAGGGTTTTGTTCATGATTTGAATTATGCTGATTTGAATTATTGATTGTAATTTGAGTGTTTGTTGATTTTTTTAGGGTTTTCAGTTTTTAATTTGAGAATTTTGGAGTTATTAATTCCATTTCTAGGCACTATCATCCTGAAACTCTCATGGTCTAGTTGAGTTATTAATTCCATTTCTAGGCCTGAAGAAGTGTTTATTGTTTATATCGTTGAATTGGTTTAGCTGTCTTATGGTTAGCTGTCTTCGTAGTAAATCTTTGTGGAAACCGTATGTTTAGGAATTATGTTATCGGTTGTTGGTTCATATGGTTTCCTTGTTTTGAATGATTGAGCGCATTGTTGCAGGTACCTTGATATGATTCCGGGCTCCTTTGGAAGCCCGCTTTGGTTTACTGATGAAGAGTTTCAAGAATTGAAGGGAACTACTCTTTATAAAGCCAGCTTGCTGCAAGTAAGCAACATTTTAAAAGTTAATTGATTGATATTTATGTGTGCTGATATTCCTGTTTCTCTCAAAGTTATTGCTGCCTAATTACGAAATCAGCTCATGATGAGAACTTCGGATGTGCCTGATGCAGTTATGCATAAGTCTTGTTTATGTTGGAAATATATAAAACTTTTGAGTTTAAATTTGTTGTTTTACATAAGATGGAACATACTTGCATAAAGGTTTTTGGAATAATGTTTGTGCTTCACCCCTTTGGCATTTCTAAGTGGACTTGTGAATTGCAGAAAAAGAGTTTACAAACTGTCTATGAGGAGAAAGCGAAGGATCTGGTAAACAAACTTCTTATTCTGGATGGAGACTCATAAAGGTTGGTGTGGCTGTTCATTATATGTTTGTAACATTCAAAGTTAAATGGTTCATAAACAGACTTAGCCATTGTATTATACTAAACTAAGAGTTCGCACAGTGCATCATACCTTGCAAGTGCAAGTATACAAAACAACAAAAGTCAATGAAATGAATGGATAGCAAAGTATGATGATGGAATACTAGCTTGGAGGATCCTCTCTCCCCATAAATGTTCATGTACGACATGTTATCTTCCAAAAATATATGCCACACTCGCTGGTATATTCCTTGAGTTCGAATTATAGTAGCTTTGGGATCATATGTCTTGTTTTTGGTAGTATAGAAAACAAGGAGAATAGCTGTGGGTTTTGCTAAGAAAGCTTATGAGGGTTTGAGGCAAGTTGTAATCTTGTTGCTTGAGAAAGAAAGGGACAAAGGGTTGACCCAGTACCGCCTGTTTAATTTTTGCCCTGTTGTTTCTTACGTAATCAGGAGGTGCTCTTTGTAAAATTATGATGAAGCACTTATTTTGTTGCTATCTATGAAGCTCTTATTATTATTTTCATATAGTATTGCCTGTAAAGCTCTATAATTTTAGTGACACTTTTTTTCTTCTGCTTTTGTTTTCCAGTGAGGTGACTTTTGAAGACTTTCTTTGGTATGCAACTTTGAATCCTTTCTTCCTTACTAATTATGTTCCATGATTAGTATTCCAAGTTGATAACTTGGATGTTCAATTCTGGATAGGTAATTTATATTACCTATGGATCATACATGCAGGGCTAATTCTGTCTTCTGGACTCGTGCATTGAACATTCCTCTTCCACAAACTTATGTATTTGGTGAAGGTAAGAAGACCAATTATAACATTTTTATTGAAGAGGTAAAAAAAAATCTAATATGAAGAATGGGGATTCTTTTCACAATCATGATAGTGTCCATTTAGTTCCCTCTTACAAAGCACCAACTTAGATTATAATACCTGCAACTCAATGAGTTACCTTAAATTTTCACTTTTTCAATAGATTCTTATCATTCCGTTTTACAACATGTCCTTAAGGTAGCTTGAAGGAAGTGGATGATCAAGTGATCACAATGCCTACTGAAATTTCAAGTTTGCTATTTTAGAAGTGAATGTTTCTATTGGGAGATTGTGGAACTGGCAGCTTTGTTATGGGCTCTTTATCTTTATTTTTATTTTTCAAGTTTTCAATCAAGTATAGTTCAAGTGGAGGAGATTCTTCACTTCTTCATGTCAGGCTTAGTTTAGTTGTTTTCAAGCACTTACAAGCTGCTGCTTGTACTAACTCATTTCAATTGTGCTAAGCCAACATGACAGTTGAAGCATTTTTTCCCCTAGTTTACTTTACATGTTTTGGAAGAGAAGGGCTGGGGTTTTTGGAAGTAATCTATTTTTGCTTGCTGAAATGATTCATTTGACTTTCTGTTTTTATTTTCTGGCATCAAGTGGATGATGGATTGAATTTTTGTACAAACTATGTTAGATAGGTATGTCATTGGATGATATGGTTGAAGAGGAATGCCAATTGGTTATATTTGTTGTATATATGATTCTCAAAGCTGCTGCAAGACTGGTTTTTGCATAGTTTGCTGAGTTTTATTTTGTTTGTTTGATGTATAGTTTTTGGAGCTGTTTTATGAGCTACCTTAATATAGTATTTGTTATAATTTTAATTTTTGGTTATTAGTATTATTCCTGCATTACAATTGTGATTTTATTTTTTTTTTCTTTTCAAAAATCGCTATTAGTATCGTTTTTTAAAAACAAACGATACTAATAGCTATTTTTTTATATTTAAAAAACCACTATTAGTATCGTTTTTGAAAAAAAAACGATACTAATAGGTTTTTTTAATATTTAAAAAACCACTATTAGTATCGTTTTTGTTAAAAATAACGATACTAATAGACTGTCTATTTGTATCGTTTTACAAGAACGATACAAATACGTCATAAAAAACGATACTAATAAACTGTTTTTATACTAGTTTTCAGTTGCATATTTGCGACGGAATTTTCCGTTGCAAACTTCAATAGTTCCGTCGCAACTTTTTTGCGACGGAAATTCCGTCGCAAATTTAGAAATTTGCGACAAAAAATTTAGCGACGGACGTTTTGCGACGGAAAATGCTAAGTTTGCGACGGAATTTGTCCGTCGCAAATTAGCTGTTATCTTGTAGTGCTTGCTTGAGGAGTTATATGTTAGCATGAATGTAAGAAAAGTATGATTCCTTATATCAAATTGACATTCCACATGTATAGTATTATTAATTCATCATGATAAATTGAAATGATAAATTATTTCTGAAGTTTGACTAATAGTCAATAAAGAAGAAAGGAAAGTAGTCCAGTTGATTAATTATTTGATCAACAAGAAAGATAGTTAGTGAATTTGTATTGACATGTTTAAAAGGAGCAGATGAGCAAATAGTTAGTCACTCACAGTTAATTTGTGGTAAAGGAAAGTTTAGTTAAATAAATGACACACCAACATTATTTTAGAATCTCTTTAAGTCCAAGATAATTAATATGGTGTTGTTTGTTACTATGCATGCTTCTATGTTTTAGTGTGTGACTCATAATAATTTTTAAACTTGTTAATCACATAAAGTGAAAGAGGATTCGTACCAAAATTCTTGGAACATATATACCTTGAGAATAAATAGTGGGGTGAGTTATGGGTGTTTACTATAACTTCTAATCGGGTTACAAAACGTTGTACTCTTCTATATTTTAAATGCGTTGGAATTCCATCACTATGTGTGACATAGGTAATACCTTCTTCGAGGAGTTCCAATAGGGCGATTATTCAGGAAAGGAAAACCCGTTCGTGTGAAATCCAAAAGTTCAAAATATTATAAATAATTTATATAAGTTGAGTCTATGCACAAGTATGTAGAGATGTCAATGGTAATAAGTATGTGTGTACATTATTTTCTTTTATTTTAAGTTTAATCATTTTTTGCATAGACTGTAGAATTTATGCACTCAGATTTACTGGTTGTGTGTGTTTGTGTGCATAGCTTTGTCTTTGACTTGGCCCTACAACGACCCATTTCGATGGCAAGTAGTTGCAGGTACTGGTGGGCATAGTCAATCATGCTGGGATCGAGTGTTGACCACTTGCTTTGTAGTTTTCTTGGTTTGTGTGGACTTGCTACTTTTTTTATTGTTATTGTTGACTTCTGGTTTTTCGAGGTTTAAAGTTTCTTTGGTTTTGAAGGGTCGTTAATACGATTCTGAGTTGTAATAAAGATTTATATTGGTTATCTTTTTGGTTTTGATTTTTGTTTGAAAGTTCTTTTGAGTTTTATTTTGGTTTAATTTGAACACTTCTGCTGTAGTACTTTGATAAAAGTCCTAGCCTTTGTCACAGTGGCGGTAATACTTTGGTTTTTCCTATTAAAGTAGGAATTATATTTATTATTATATTACATTTTATTTATAGTATATTTCTGGAAACTGTAAGGAAAAAGTTAGGAAAATCAAGGGTATTACGTTTTAGTCCATTTTATGGGATTTTTGAAAATTATGTGTTAAGCCCAATTATTTTTATGATTTAATTAAATTAATTATTTTATAAATATTTTTACCTAAAAAAGATACATTTTTAGCATTTTAAAAATAATTTATTAACTACCCAAATACATCCTAAGAACCAAATTTTTATCTTCTAATTTTAATCCTATCTTTTGTAGAGATTGGATCATAACAAACCAATCAATTCTCCCCCATCTTGGCCGAATATCCTAGGGATCTTATGAGTATTAATAGCTAAATTTTTCTTCTTAGATCCGTTTTGCCAAAGATTCACAAAAATCGTAAACTAAAAACCCAAATTTAATTTTCTTTCTTTTCTTCTTCGGTTGTCTAATTTTGAGGGGCCAACATTGAGCCACCGTAGCAACCACCGTAGACCACCAATCTACACGCCACGACTACCATTCAGACCTCCTCACGGTAGGCTACCCACATGTAGTTATCACCACCCCCATCGCTAGGCCTGTACAGAGAATGGTATAGACCGCACCAAACTGCGGACCAAACCATATTTCTGTGGTCTGGTCTGGTCTGCGGTCCAAAATGTATGGTCTGTTTTTTTTTAAGCTAGACCGTAATTTTTGCAGTTTGGTCTGGTTTTTTATTTTTTTTGACCAGACCAGACCGTAAACCGTAACTAATTATGGTTTGCGGTTTTAGATTTGTGGTATTCCAAATATGCAACCTTTTAAATTTGTAACTCTATACGGTTTTCCATTTTATGATTGATTGATAGATGTTATATTGTCATTTTCTGTTGTGGACTTGCAGTTGGTTGTAGAGGTAAACTTATCGTTTGTTGTGTATTAGCATTTCGCTCTTATAACGTTATACTTCATAAAATCTTTCAGGACTTGCGGTTTAACCGCAAACCGCACTAGACCAGATTGTTTAAAAATTGTTGTTTGGTATGGTCTGGTCTAAAATATGGTCTGGTCTGGTCTAAAAAAAACCTAGACCGCAATTTTGCAGTGTGGTCTTGTCTGGACCTCAGACCGCACCAGACCGGATCGTGTACACCCCTACCCATCGCAACCTTTAAGCCACCCACAAACTAGCCTAAAGTGTCATGCACACAAGCAGCCACATTTTTTTCCAAAAACCAAGAAAAAATTTGTTTTGTGTAAAATAAATTTCTAAAATCAAATAACTTAATTTTCTGGGTTCTACTATAATTAAAGAGTTTATAAAAGTATGAGAATAATTTTTATAAATCAATTTCATAATTTTTATGAATTAAATTGGTTTAGCGGTTTTTGAGTAGTTTTTATGAATCTAATTAAAGGACTAATTTTTATAATCAACTAATGCACGAAAGTTATTGTTTTAAGGATTTATAGTATTATGTAACATATTTTAAGTGGTGGAAGAATTTTTAATGTTGGTTTTGAGTTTTTCTTATCCAAGGAGGAGATTTCGTAGAAGATGCGTTTGAGTGTTTAAGGAGTTTTGCGATCGAGGTATGTGCATGATACCGAAAGTCTAATAGCATCAAAGTGTTAGATTATCGTCCTAGTAAGATGTGTAAAATGTTGGAGTCGAGAAAACGATCATGTTCCCCTTCCTTGAATTTTTAAGGAATTGTATGAAAAAACTGAGTTTTCGGTATTTTGAATTATTTGAGGAGTTCAATGGGCTTCGTCTAATTCTTGGTATATTTATTTTCGGAATTTTTGAAGTATGTGTGATGTTATGTGATTTTCTCGTGACATTTAGATGAGTTTAAGAAAGCTTTAAAAATTGACTAGTAGATTTGCGGTTTTTACTAAAATTAATTAATTTAGAAGGCTTAAATCTAAGTCTATTTTTAATTTAATAGAATCCTTGTACAAAATAAGGGTTATTCGATTTTTTCACGTGAAAAGTAAACCAAGATATATTATCATAACTACTGTAATTTTTTTGAAAACTACAGTAAAGGTTTTTGAAAACGAAATGAAGATATATTATCACTCAATAATTTTTTTCCTTAATTAATTACTATTTATATCACTTAATTCGAATAAAGGAATTTCGGAAATTCACTTTCTATTTTTAGAAACTTCCAAAAATGTTTTCAAGGTTACTATATTTAGAAGGTTACTAAAAGTTGTATGAATTACATATAAGTGTTGGTTTGATCTTAAGTTGTTTCTATGTTCATATCTCGTGTTTCCAAAGCGTTTTGGGATTTGTTAGGGTTGTACGAAGTAAGGTAAAGTATGTATTAAGTTCTGGATAGAAGTGAAGTCATGTATTAAAGTGAAGTTTGAGAGTCTAAAGTGACATGTTTCATGTGTTTAAAGGTTATGTATATGTTTTGTCCTATTTGTGCAAAGTTTCACTATGTTTCGAATAAGTTTTGACCATGCAAATCAAGTTTTTAAGTAAGTCAATATAAGTCAAAATTTAAAGTCAAATTCAAGTTTATATGTCAAAGTTATTCATAAGTCTACTTCAAACTATAAAGTCAAAGAAAAGACAATCACAAGCAAGTCAAGTGTCATTTTCAAGTCGAAGTTTTCAAAGGAACATGAGTCTTCATTCAGGCCAAATGAGGTTATCATACGAGGGAAATATGTATTGCCTTAACACGGTTTTTCCATAGTGGGGTGTGACGATGTTTCACTGTTTAGTAAAGGAATATCTACGAGTTAAGTTTTAGAGGAATTCCTAGGATTTTTCCAGAGCATGCATGTACCGTTTTCAACAGACCGTACATCTTTTAATTAGCACGTATTGTTCGACAGCACCAATCTACTTTATTTGTGGTTGTCGTTCCAAAGACCCCGTTCATGTTTCCTATATCCTTTGAGTAAGGAAAGGTATCAAGCAAAGTCTTATTTTGTTATTTTGTAATGCGAGTCTATGTGTATTTTGCTTATTGTTGTGTCTCAATTGATATGCTTTTATTGGTTTTCAAATATTCAGCGTTTGCTAACACATATATTTCCATGTTTTTGCTTTGGTCTTCTTTGCTTACCGACGCAGAATAAATGAAGGATTTCTTTTGAGCATTTGCATGGGATGATTGGTGTCTGGAAGAGTGAACATTACTTAGTAGTTTAGTTTATTGATGAGTAAGTACAACTTCATCTGTGTACAACCTCATAATTTCTACATTTACCTAATCGGCAATACACTATATATAGTATTTATATATAGTTGACTTCTTTTTATGTTGCTTTCGAATAAGGGCCATAATAATTGATGTGGCACGCCAAATCATGCCACGTGTAAGCATAATACTGGGCCACGTGTCCAATTTATCAAGAAAATTTCCAAGTCATATCCAGTCTATGGACTGCATAGACGATTACGTGTCGCCCTTGAAATTGTTCACGTGTTCGGCTTAAGGAGAAGAGACTACTCCATTTTATGGGCCGAAGGCCAAAGGTTAAAAGGCCTAACAAGGGCTCTTAAAGGCACAAGCCAATCACCAAGGGACAAGTGTTCCTAAACCCTAGGCCACCCTTGGTGATCTTGCCTATAAATACCCCATGGGGCATTCATTCATTCATTCAGTCATATTTACTCTCCTATAATTCTCCTACGATTGAGAAGTTCGGATTGGCGTTGTTTTTGGCAAGCAGAAAGTTGAGGCCCTAGTTCTTGTCTCACAAGATAGTAAATTATAATGATCAACCGCTTAAATCTTGCCTAACCGCAGAATCTTCTGGTAGGATGCTTAAGTGGGCCATTGAGTTAGGTTCATTTGAAATTTCATATGAACCCAGGAAAGCCATCAAAGGACAAGCGTTTGCTGATTTCATTGTTGAAATGACTCTACCTCAGTTTGAGAAGCCAAGTGTTGACCATTGGAGATTGCATGTGGATGGATCATCCACACAAAATGGATGTGGAGTGGGAATCATATGCATATCTCCTGAAGGGGATTCGTATGAATACGCAATGAGGTTAAAATTTCAGACTTCAAACAATGAAGCTGAATATGAAGCCTTAATTGCAGGAGTTAAGATGTGCAAAGCCACTAGTGCAAAAAAGATTGAAGCAATGTCTGATTCACAGCTGATTGTGAGTCAATACTTGGGAGATTATGAAGCCCGAGATGAGGGCATGAGCAAATATCTTCAGATGTTGCAAGAGGAAGTTAAAGACCTTGAAAGTTTTGAGTTGATGCAAATTCCTAGATCTGAGAACAATCAGGCCGATACTCTATCTAAGTTGGCAGTTCTTCTATAAGAGATTCCCCCAGAACAGTTTTTTGGGAAGTCAAAGAGAAGAAAAGTATTGAAGAATCGGAGTATGTTAACTTCATTAGTAGAGGAAATTCGTGGATGGATGAGATCATTGCTTGTAAGACGGATGGAACTCTGCCAGCTGATTCGCAGGAAGTCAAGTATGTTAAGGCTCGAGATGCATGGTTTGCGCTGTGGTAGGGGCAGTTGTATGAGAAGTCCTTTACTCATCCGCTACTGAAGTGCATCACTCCTGAACAAGGAAAGGAGGTTTTGGAAGATATTCATTTGTGGATCACATATAGGAGGACGAGAATTGGCTGAGAAAGCACTTCGTACAGGTTATTATTGGCCATCATTAAGGCAAGATGTCATGAGCTAAATTAAGAAATGTAGAAGATAAGATGTATGGAAATTTACACCACCAACCAGCTAATCTCTCCAATCCCATCATTAGTCCTCTTCCATTTGCAGAGTGGGGCATGGACATCCTTGGTCCATATCCTCAAGCCTCGGGGCAAAGGAAGTGTGTGTTAGTAGTTGTGGACTACTTCACCAAATGGGCGGAAGTTGAGCCAATGAAGAGTATCAAACACACTGATGTGCAATGGTTTATTTGGAAGAACCTTATTATAGGATTCGGAGTTCCACAGTCAATTGTGTTTGACAATGGTCCACAGTTCAAAACACTGCACTTGAGAAAATGGCTGGAAGAACAGGGCATCTCAGCTCACTTTGCTTCCGTTGGCTATCCTCAAGCTAATGGACAAGTTGAAGCTTTTAACAAGATCATTGGTGATGAACTAAGGAAGAAGCTTGAGAAGGCTTAAGGATTATGGGTCGATGAATTGTACAATGTCTTATCGTCGATAAGGACCACCGTCAAGAACTCAACTGGAAAACTCTCTTCATGTTGGTGTATGGAGCTAAATCTGTTCTTCCCATAGAAATGTGTGAACCTACTCTCAGAGTGATGCTGTATGATGAGGATGCAAATTGGGAATTGATTAAAGCTGCTCTTGATACCCTATCTGAAGCAAGAGGTAATGCCTTGCTTAGGCAGCAATTGTATAAGCTTCGGATGGCAAGAGAACATAATAAAAAGGTTAATCATAGGCCCATGAGGCTTAGCGATCTGGTTTTTAGAAAGATGGAATCCAATTTTGCTGCGGTTTCTTTAGGGGTATTTGCTGCGGTTTTTAACCGCAGCACTTGGAGCAGCAGTAATAAACTAGCTTATTATTGGTGGGAAAAAAATGGACCTTTTGCTGCGGTTGTAGTCAAAACCGCAGCAAAAAGGGGGCAAAAATTGGTGGGAAATCCCACTATTTGCTGCGGTTCTTTGTAAAACCGCAGCAAATAGTTGGATTTCCCACCAAAAAAAAAGCTAGAAAACCGCAGCAAATAACCACCCAAAAAAAAAAAAATTTTTTTTTGCTTTTTAATGCTAAATTGTATCCAGAATGTTTGTATATGCACAATAGTTGTAATAACAACATTACAACAGCATTAAAATAATAACATCAATTTCAAATACAATTATATTACAAAAAACACTTCAAAGAGCATTATAACAGCAGCATCTCAACAGTGGCAGCAACAGAAGTGTGGAGAGCACCTATTAACAATTAAGCATCAGTGAAAGAACCGCAAAAAAAGATAAAGGACTACTATAAATAGTAAAGATAGGATGATTGGAAACTCGTTTGATAGTGGCAAATCAAGATAAAGATAGCATGAAGCTGACAAAGAACACACCCTTACAAAGCTAAACATAAAGCACCAAGAAAACAAAACCATACCAAACACAAATGTGAGGATTGCATCCACATAGATGATAGTGTGTGGCTTAACCTAATGGACTCTATTATACCATCATCAAATTCAGATTGGAAAGTTATTGTGGCTCTAACTGGAAACAAAGGCCTTAACTTATAAAAGTATAACTATTGCATAGGAAGTGCAGTTATGAGTCCTGTACTCCTATGTCCTTATACTAAAAGCAGGGTAAAAAAAATTTTTTTTTGAGCAAAGAATAAATACTGAGACTGGAGTGGAAGTTTTATATCAATGAACCATTTCATGCATCAAATTAATGGTTAACAAAATATACATCAAGCTACATGGAAAAAATCATTGAAAAGAATGCTTTACAAACGATGAAAGTAGCAGACTAACCATCAACAAGACTTTGAATAGAACATATAGCTGAATCAATCAATCCATCTGAGTGACAAACAAAGCCACTCATCAATGTGACCTACAAAAAAATAAAACAGATCACCAAAATAGCATTGTGTAGGAAACCAAGTCCATGAGGCAAAACCATTAAAGCATTATACCTCAGCGGTTTCAAGATATAGCAACAACTGCTTTACAAGACTCGTAATAGAAGGAATTGTAGCCTCAGAAAATGCTACACATGATTTGCGAAAAGCGACAAGTTGTTTGGAATCTTTTAAAGCCTTCACCAGTAAGCAGTTTGCATGATGAACGAGAGTTTCCTACATAAATGGGAGGGAATAGAGTATCAGTTAAAAGCCTATAAATAAAGAGAGTAACTGATAATATCTAAAGGTTTTCCATACATATTATCATATCCTTACAATATAATAGGTCATATTTTACTTTAATAATGGTCTAGGTATACTAGCTTTGTGTACGAACTTATTGTGTCAAACTGTGTATTAAGCCGCATCGTGAAATTATCATATTAGATATTTCTTTGGTTCTGCACAAATGCTCCAGAGATAAAGCTTTGTTATTAGCAAAGAAACTCTGCATAGCAGACCCTTGATCTCAATTTACACAAGCTAGGTACATGAGACTGGAACATTTTATATATAGTACACTGTATTCAAAAGATTAACATAGTTACTAATTCATCATATATCTCTCTTGGGAAGTTGACAGATGAAACTTAACCACAACAATGAATTAAACAACGTTTTCTTATGCAACCAAAATTATTTCAGAGTACAATACTCAATAGCAGTAGGAAATTCTTGTAATGGATGATGAGTCATGAATTAGAGCAGTGAAACAAATTGGAAGTTCATGTTTCCTTCTTTTCGATCTCATTTCTAAATCACTGACAAACAATGCTGATTTTATATATCAAGGAGGTGAGAACATAAGCAAAGGGAAGAACAATTTACAACTAATCATGACATTATTTCGCTCAACTAAGTGGTATGCCTGCTCAAAGGTACAAACCTTCATTTCATCTGCATTAGCAAAAGTAGCACGGAAATCAATCAAAAATGTCAGGTGACGCTCCCATTCTGTCCCAAAATCAACCTGTTCAACAGTAATAGTTAACATCATTTTCAATCTAAATGCTAGCAAATGATGGTGAAAAGCTTCATAATTCACATTACAACTTTTAACAAGGGAGGGGGTTTGATATTGTATTACTATGAATGCATTATTGATTACCATGTGCACAAAACGAGAGAGTAAACGCTGTAAAGGTTAATTATCACTGTCCAGCATGTTTGAGGAATCTTTGCCATCATGCAAACCCAGAGCAACTTCAAGAAGGAACTGTATAGTAGTAGGGCATCTGATATAGCCATTCCTGCAAAATAAGTATACTTGGAAATGAAAATTGGCTGCAATTAATTTTGATAGGCTGTGCATAAATATTAAAGGTAACATATTCACCATATAGATAGGCAATGCATCAGGCTGTCAGTTTCCTAGTCAACAACACAAAACAGTTGAACGTTACTAACAGACTAACAGCATATTATCCAAATAAATTATAAACTTGATCTCAGAACTTGTTTAGTTGTTTGGACAANTGTTTAGTTGTTTGGACAGCAAATGACGTCTTTTTTAGCTTCTTGATAAAATTCAATAATCATCTTACTTTGACAGCATACACGTGTAGAGATAACTAAACTAAAAACTACATTTTCTTATGATGCATATCCAACTCCAACTGATCTACAAACGGATGACATGCTCAGGCAATTTATTTATTTCAAATGTGAGTGTGGTAAGAAAATCATAGTTATCAAAGTGTCATATTACCTCTGTAAGTTGTACATTTTATGCTTTCAACAAGTCACTACAAATTTCTTGCTAGAAATTTTTTTCAGAAACAGTCACTGATAGTTACTCTTTATCACCTACCCCAGTACTTACAAGCAGATGTAATAAAGCTTACAAACGTTCATTTCATCTGCATTAGCAAAAGTAGCACAGCAATCAATCAAAAATGTCAGGTGACGCTCCCATTCTGTCCCAAAAGCAACCTGTTCAACAGTAACAGTTAACATGATTCTCAATAATAAAGCTTAAATTAGAGCAACAAACAATCAATTGCACAAATCAACAATCAAACCAAACCCACAACCCAAAAACCAAAACCCACGAACCCAAAACCAATACCCAGGACGCAGAAACCCTAACCCAAACACTAACCCACGAACCAACACCAATACCAAAAGCTAAACCAAAACCCTAAGCCACGAACCAAACCAAAACCCTAACCCACGAACCAACATCGCAAACCCAAACCCACAACCAAACTCCAAATCGAAAACATAAAACCCTAAATCCCAACCCGAAAACACAAAACCAAAAACAAATGAATCACCAAAAACCCTAAAAAACCCATCTTCAATTTCAAAACTAACAAAATTAAAACCAAATAAGACAGGGAAGGGTGAGGGTGAGGGTGAGGGTGAGGGTGAGAATGAGAGTGAGAGTGGAAGACGAGAGATCGCCTTCGGTGAGGAGCTTTTCAAGGAAAAGAGAGGAGCAAAATAGAGAGAGATTGAGAGAAAGATAGTGGGTGAGAGTGAGAATGAGAGTGATAGTGGAAGACGGGGAAGGATGAGGGTTGAGGATGAGGGTTGAGGGTGAGGGTAGGGTTAGTGAGAAAGACGAAAAAAGGAGAGAAAAGGGTTACATATGGGGCAGTTATTTGGGCTCGTGGGCTGAACATATATTTGCTTGAATTATTTGCTGCGGTTATAACCGCAGCAAATAAAAAAAAAAACCGCAGCAAATACTTTAACCGCAGCAAATAATTTTGTGTTGAAATCATCAACAAGTATTTGCTGCGGTTCTTTACAAATGTCAAAGAACCGCAGCAAATGTGGCGCAGCAAAATCCATTTTTTCTACTAGTGGACTCAAGAGTTTGGATGGTTATGAGCTGCCACGAACTTGGAATACTAATAACTTAAAGAAATATTACATGTAATCTTGATTCACGGTATCAGATGAATAGGCTACGGCCATAAAAATAAGGTCCAAGTTGATCTTTTTATAGAAATTTGAGTTTACATTTGTATTAAACTTGGCTACGGGCCATAATTAATGAAAACTCTATTTCTCTATGTGATAATTTAATTTATTGCATTTTATTTTGCTTATTAAGCAAGGCTAGGGCAAGACCCTAGAGCCCTGGAGAATCTTATGAATTCCCATTAGGGCAAGACTAGGGCAAAATCCCAAAGTCATACTTTGTTACATAAGCAAAAAGACACTTAAAACAAAGGAAGTAAGACTAAGGGTCTTAAAATTACATCAAGTGTCTTAAAAGTAGGACTAAGGGTCTTACAATTAGACCAATTGTTTTAAAAGTAGGACTAAGGGTCTTACAATTAGACCAATTGTTTTAAAAGTAGGACTAAGGGTCTTACAATTAGACCAAGTGTCTTAAAAATGTGACTAAGAGTCTTTAAAAATGCAAGGGCATTAAGATTAAAAAGCTACAAAACTTGCTTCGATTCCCTAAGTTTAAGGGCAATCAATATGATTGATTGATCCACCACTCCTAATGAGCGATGGATCAATCAATATTAGAACTTCAAATAAGCTTAGGGATCTGAGCAAAAGGTTGTTCTTGTTAAACTTAAAGCTTAATTTTGGGAAAAGGGAACCCTACAAGCCTATCAGAAATGTAAAAATGAGATATAAAATTTCAAAGTTACATTTAGGACACTTCTTATGAGGAAATATTCTCCATAGGGAACAATAATTGTTAAATGGGTGGAGGAGTAGTTATGAACTTCCTCAGGGAAATCATAATTAAATTTCCTAAGATCCCATGGGGAACCTTGAGAAGATGAACCAAGAGTTCATATTTTTTAAAAATATGATGCAAAATTTGTGTGCAAGGAAAAAGCAATAAATTAAGCTTTAAGATTTCATAGAGCAAAAACAAAGATTGCAGTGAAAGAAATCTAATTCAAGTGTTCCTATTAAAATCATTGTTCAATAGTTCTAAGTTAACATTGTTCAAATAAATCAAACATATTCATTAAAAAATTTTGAAGAAGAGAATCAGCCTTGATGTTTGTCATTATGGACTTCAGAAGCCTCTTTACTCTTCTCTTCTTCCTCTACTTCTTCTTGCTTCTCCTTCTCAGCATCCTCTTCTTCTTCATCTTCACTCCCTTCTTCAACTTCTTCATCTTCTGAATAGTCAAAGGAAGGAGGAGGAGTTGCTTCAGCTTGTTGCTTGATATGAACCATGTTGACATAGTTCAATCTACTATCAAAGGAGTCAAAGGGTAGATGTTCCTCTAACCTCATTCCCCAAGCTTCGAAGCACATTTCACTAAGGAAAGCTTGACCCTCCATGTACTTCTCAACACCAGTGGTTGAGATCTTCTGTTTAGCTTCTTCCTTTTCATTTTTTAGCTTCTCCTTTTCCTCCTCAGCTTCCTTGAGCTTCTTCTTCAGCTCATCCACTTCCTCTCTGAGTCTTTTGGCCTCCTCCTTGGCATCCTTGGCATCTTTTTTAACACGGCTTTGGTTAGCAATGACAGCAGAAGCCTTCTCCACAGTCTCCTTGTCCGCATGGATCTCATTAGCTAGTTCCATGCTCTTCTCAAAGACTACTTGGTAGTGTTCCTTGATATTGTAAAGATCTCTGGAGAGAGCATTCATTGTGTGCTGCCATTTGGCCTCAAACTTGTTTGTTTGAGCCAATACATAAGTAGCAGCTTTGTCATAAAACTCCATGCATTCTTTGTTTTCAACCTTCATGGATCCATAAAGTTTAGCCAAGTGTTTCAGATGGAACATAGACTGCAAGGGAAGTGAAGCAAAGAGTTAGTTCTTAAAACAATGATAATGGAAAGAAAATGGAGAATAACATAGTTTTTGGGAAGCATACCTAAGAAAGGTTATTGAAGATGGGAAGAAGGTGGCCTCTGACAGATCCTTTCAGTGACTCCTTGTATTCAAGTTCTCCGAATCTTAAGATCTCTCTAATCAAACCCCTTTTGTAGTTGGAGTCAAATTTTTTGCTGGTTTAAGGGAGATCCTCCTCGTTATCAAGGAAGTTGGGGGATTCAGCCTCATATGTTATGGGAACCGGTAAAACTATTGCATTAGGGTTCCTGGGAGCGTTAATGGTATCTGAAGATGAGCGTATAGTTTGACAAAATCTGTGACTGAACTTATCCCAGAAGTTTTAGCTTGAGCCTTAACACTTTCGGGAACATTCCTCACAATATATTTGGAGAGCCCAATGAAAGGATCCTCATCAGGAGGAGAAGGAGGAGATTCAGAAGCGCCAGCTGATTGGGAAGCAGACATTGTGTTGAGGGAGTGGCAGAAATACTTTCCTTTTGAAGAATGGCCAAGGTAGTCAAGCGATCAACCAACCCATTGTCGCTCTCCAAGCGGTTCTCTTGTTCTGTTGGGGAAGCTCTATTCCTCACCCCAATCCTAAAATCACTCTCCCCAGTCACGAAGGCACTCTTCCCGGAAAGGGAGGAAGTATGGGGACTTGACTCAATTTGCTCAATGGAAGCAACAGCAACTTTGGAGGAAGCACTCTTTCCCCTGCTCTTCTTTGAGCTGGTACCTTGTGCATCAGATGCTTACTCCTTCATCCTCTTGTGAGAGGGTTTTGACTTCCTCCCAGAAGGTTTGCTTGTCTCTTGAAAAATATTAAGTGCTAGAAAAGTACAAAGGAATATTAAACAGATCCTACTAAGAAGCCCTTGCATCAATGCATATGCATCTTCACCATCATTTCATGATGGCTCTTGATTCCACCATATAACAATAGAATTGAGAAGTGTGTTTATGAGATTAAAAAGACTACGTAGTGATCAATTTTGTGACCTAGAGTGAAATGGGACTAGTAGGTAACCATTCCTGCACCCCAAGTTCTGTTTATCACCTATTATGTGTATTGGTGGAGTAACTAATTAATTGTTGGCAACGACAACATGTCAAACACAAAAGGTTTGTATGAGATTATGCTTGATAACCGCAACAAGGCAATTCGCCAAGCTATACATCTCCATAACAGTAGTCTAATGACTCATCTGTGACGAATACACCCCCAATACAATGCTAAAGGCATCATTGGACATCTTAATAGTAGAGTAATCAACATTATCATCATAAACTACGTACTTAACATAAAACAAATTTCACCATAATCAATTAAATACCCAATACATAATAATAATAAGTCCAAACAAAGACAATAACATTTCTTTCATTCATTAATTCTTTACTAATTAATAAAAATCAAAATCCATATCAAACATCAACATCAAATTACCAAAAAAACGAGTCAAAAAACGATATAAAGCTTTAAGAAGGCATTTTTTCCTAAATGATCAGAATTTATTTCATTCATTCATTCATTCTTAATGTCACAATTTCTAGTTTGTGAGTTCTTCAAGTAGAAACTTCAATTTCTAGTCTTAATTTATAGTTTGTGGTTGTTTTGAAACATGTAATGCATAAAACAAACCTTTGAGCAGATTCAGCAGTTCAGCAGTTTTTTTCTCTAAACTTTTCCAAAACAGCGAAATTTACAACAAAAACAGATTCAATCAATCCAAATTCAACCATACAAAATAAAATTGCGAAGAATTTATACCAAAGAAGAAGTTGAACCATCCAAAATTGAAAAAAAAAAAAAAACAACGAAAACACAAATTAAAAATAGCTTCTTAAGATCTGAAAAAAACCAACCAAAATTGAAGAAATTGAAACCGAAGAAAATAAATTAAACTAAGAATGAGAGTTTGAGAAGTGAATCGCCTAAGAAAATAATATCAGACAATATTAGACAAACCCAAACACTAACCAAAATATCAGACAAACCCAAACCCTAACCAAAATATCAGACAAAACCTAAACCCAAACAACAATTCAGACAGCAACAATAATAGGAGTTCAAATTAAAAAAATTTGATTTACAGCAACAACAGCAGTTCAGACATGTTAACCTACATGTACAAGTGCTTGATTTACACCAGGATGATGAAGTGAAGAAAGCTGCCCATGAGCAGCAGCATTTCGCTCATCATATTCCAAGTCTTCCGCAGATGCAACAAAAACTGGCTCCAGAAGAATCCTTGCCTGAAAACAATTGGCAACAGAATTTTAGCAACACTTTGATCAATAGTAAATGTAAATCTAATTGTAAAAAGAATACAAAAAGGCCAAGTAACTACTACTAAGCATCTTAAATTTATTACAAAGTATATTGATTAGATGCGTGGCCAACACATAAAATTCATAGACCAGAAAATTTGGGATACAAGTGCCAAAGGACCAACTCTCCACCATACACAAACCAAACAATAACTCGTCCAAGCATCAAATACAGATGAAATACGCAGATAGGCTTCAATAGAGGTAAAATCCAATCAACCCTACAGGCATCCCTTCCAAATCTAAACCTACCACACATGCTAGATTGTCACCATCAAAACCCAACTAAAACACAAGGTTTGATTAACCCATACTAGAATTGTTCAACACTGATTCTTTGCCCTTGACTTTCTGAACTTTCTTCAATTCAACCATCCTTTCTCTCTCCTCTGACTTTCTCTGAACACTACTGTAATGTTTCTGAGCTTGTAGCTTCACATTTTGAGGGTTTCGGTTAACGCTAAACAGCGACTCAGTTTTCACAGCAGTTGCATTTCGTCTCCAAGTAGCTGAATTACTTCGAAAACAGGGTTTTCTGGTAATTTTGATGTTACTGTTGTTGTTGGCTTTTTAGGGGAATTAAATCTACACCCAAGTGGAAAATCTCTAGTGTAATGATGAAATGGATATGAATTGAAGATTGTAGATGAAATCCCACACCCAGGTGGAAAATCCCGACAAAATGAAATTCTAGGGTTTATACTTCCATTTTCGACCTCCATTTTTTTTTTTGAGAAAACAGAGGAATGAGGGAAATGAGCAGAATGCTGAATTGGGAGTTAAAAAGGGTTTAAATTGAGACAAGTAACAAATTTGCTAATAATATGATGAAATAACCCAGAAATGCTAAAGTGTGACATAAGTTTTTGGGGTTTTTTATTTGAGTCGACAAAATTCGACGACTTCAGTGAAAGTGGAAATGAAAAAAGGGGGATTTAAGTGGTAAATTGATATTACAGAACAGAAGAAACTAAAACATTACAAATTGAAACAACATGAAGTAAACTATCACAGGAATTGGAAATAGACCCCCCTGCTTTTGATAATGATATTTGGACGTCAATTTTCACTACCTCGTCTACAATTTTGTTGCTTCACTATTACACTCTACAGTAGTACTACTCTTCTAGCTAATTTCACAACACCTTGTAAATTTAATTACAGACTAAAATTTACTACGGAGTAGTTAATTTCATTATTTCATATTTCCGCAAATCAAACATTTTTAACTCAATTAATCATTTAAATGATGAACATAAATTAAAAAAAAAAAAACTGAATCAAATAATGATAGTAAAGGTTGTATGAAGATTGTATTTTATAGACATTTTGAAGCAGAGATTACAGCAAAATATTACATTTCACATAAACCTCGCTAATGTATTTAACACCCCAAAAGACATCCATCATCCATCATCATACTTTCTTCTTCATCACTACCAAATTCAAAGTAAAATAAAAAAAACCCTTCAAATTCTAGAAATACCCAACCTTAATATTACAGAACAGAAAAGGGGGAATTGGTAACAAAAATCAAAGGCAAAATAAAATTATCGCAGGAAGCTAAAAATTCAATCAAATCAAAAAAATAAAAAGAGAGAGAGATATGATGCGGAAACAAACCCTAGATCGACGGAGAGCATGCGGTATTGGAGGTCAAACCTTGGTTTCCTTTCCTCATTTGTTCTGCCCTTGGTTTTCTGAAATTAATTCGAACTAAATCTAATTCAAACTAAAGCGAAAAGAACAGTCAATTTCATCCTTTTCTGCTATACTTTGGTTCAAACAATTCAGATAATCAACACAAATCATAACAAAAAACATATTTCAGTCAATAATCTCATCAACAATATCACCAAAAAAAATAAAAAATGCAATTTTCTGCTAAAAAGTAAAGAGAAAGTTGAATTGAAATTAACCTCAACACACATCATAACAAAAACATATTTCTGCCAATATTCTCATCAAAAATATCACCAAAAATTTAAAAAATATATATTGAAATTCCAAACGGAAAATATGAAGAAAGAGAAGAATTAAAACAAACCTCAACAGAATTCTTCTCCTTCGCCTTCCTCTTCGTTTTCTTCTTCGTAGAATAGTAAAAATCGGAGAAAACAACAGAAGCAGCAGACAGTCACCGCAACAACAACCGCCGCAGCAACAAGGGGCAAAAACAAACTAGGAAAGGAAACAAATTAGGGGGAAATCCGAGGAATTCAGTGAATTGATTGAATTCTGGGAATAAAAAAACAAACTGAAGATGATGAAGATGAAAAGGAAGAAGAGGAGAATTGAGGAGTTAGGTTTAGGGTTTGAGTGAAAAGAGANGGGGGGGGGGGGGGGGGGGGGGGGGGGCGGTGAGAGAGGGGAACGAAGAAGAAGGAAGGAAGGGGGACTTAGGTTTTGGTGGGATTTGTTTTGGGGTTGTTATTTTAACAGGTTATATGCTATGTCAATGTTTTTTTAAATTTTAAGTCGAAGACATTTTTCACTCCGGTCTTACAACCAGAGCAAATGACAAATTAACCGGAGTATAAACTTATTTGCTCCGGTTAATTTACGACCGGGGTAATAAGTCAGCTATTAATTCGCGCTTACGACTAATTGCTCCGTTTTTTTAATTCCCCAAAACAACCGGAGCAAATGAAGTATAGCATATCTTGGTTTTTCCACTAGTGCATAGAGAGCATACACTGATATACATACGTTAGAGAGAGACAAAGTGCTTTCGACAATGGCGCACAACATGAATAATAATCGTCCCGGTTTTCACTTTACACTGTGGGATGAAGAAATGTTAAACTTCTTTTTGATTAGGAAAATCAACGGCCAAGATGACTTTGGACTCGATTATCCTTGTATACGTGATGATATTAATCCATACTCTCACCCCGCAACTGTGTTTGTGTAACACCCTGAAATTTCCTAACTTCGTACTTTATATTTTTCCGGAAACATATCATAAATATTACAGAATTATAATTATTAAAACTTCTAGATACGGAAAAACCAAAGTATTGCCGCCACCGTGATAACGGCTAAGGCATTTTTCAACTGAACTTCAAAACCAAATTCAAATCAACATCCAAAATAAAACATCAAATTCAAATCAATTTAAAACCAAAAACCAATTTAAAACTGAACTTCAAAACTAGTCTCAAAACCAAATTCAAATCAACATCCAAAATAAAAATCAACTTAAAAACTTAATTACACTTTTGAACCATTTTAATGGCCCTCAGAAACCAAAACTAAAAATCTTTGAAAACAAACATCATCCAAATAAAAGATAGTCATTCATAAGCAATATAACTAAAGCTGCAAAACACAGCAAGCGCTCTCACTCCAGCCCATCATGAAATGACATATGCCCACTTGTACCTGTAGCTTTTCTTATTCTAGACAACTACTCACCAACAAGTAGATCATTATAGGGCCAAGTCCAAGACAAAGCCATGCACACAAAACAAACAGTCAGCAAAGTTGAGTACATAACTACTAAAGACTATGCAACAGAACAACATGAAATAAAACATACACACAACTTACCTTTGGCAACCTTTCACCTGTGTATTGACTCAACAAATTAATTATTATATTTAAAGTTTTGGATTCTACATCAAACAGGTTTCCTTTCCTTAAAAATCACCATATTGGGCACCAACTTGGGAGCAACTCCAAGAAGGTATTACTGTGTCACATAAAGTGACGGAATTCCAGCACATTATAAATATATAAGAGTACAACGTCTTGTACTCCAAGTAGAAGTCATAGATCTCTGTTCCTTACGAATTCCCCCATTGTTCATACTCAAGGTATATACGTTCCAAGAGTTTTGATGCAAATCCTCTTACGCTTTACTTGATTAACCGGTTTAACAATAATGTCACGACTCACATATAACATCACATATAAGTATGCATCAAATCAAGCAAGCCTATATTAATTATCTTTAATTTAAGGTGATTCAAAAATTATCTCATGTGTGTCTTTTAATTAAACTGAACTTCCTTTACCACACATTAACTGTGACTGGCTAATTATTTACTCTCTCCCTACACACACATTAAATTGTGAGTGGCAACATGTATAAAATATTTTCTCATAAACTTCGTTTAACCTGTGAATAAAAATTAACAACTACCTTTCTTGTTAATTAAGTAACTAACCAACTTTAAAATAATTTCTTTCCTTTAATAATAAACTATTGGCCAAATTAAACTGATCATAACATTCTAATTCAATCTTACAAAATTTATATTGCTATTTAACATGGAATATCAACATATTATAAAATAATGTTTCTAATAAAACTTGTCATGCACATAAATTCATGATTCAAACAAGAATAACTATATTTCATAACATAAAGGATCATCGAAGCATGAATTCTAATCCTTATGTTTGTCTTTAATACTTACGTATCTTATGAAATGGTGGTGCTCCGTCAAAACTTCTAAAAGTTGACTAAGTTCTACATAAAGAAAACCGAAAGTAAATTAAAACCTTGTTGACTAAGTTCTACAACAACTCTAAATTAACTTCTATATTGGAAACATGTCCAAAACATTCCTTATATGGTCTCTATTCAATTCCATACTTCACTTTAATTTTTCTATTGCAAGATTACTTGGTTTTCGGGACTTATTTATGCTTTATAAAACCTCAACATAAATTTTATTTCACTTTATAAAAGTGGACAGCAATTTAAAATTACCAAAACTCCTTGAAAAACTTTAAAAACAACATAAATCAATCATACAATGTATTACTTAATTTATATAATCAATTCATTCTAATTACATACTTTAAAACCCCAATTATTCACTTTATAAAATCTGGACAGCATGCTAAACATGCTTAAAATCACTTTTAAACTTCATGAAATATACTAAAAATCATATGTAACATCATAGAATTTATATGTGATCATACTAGTATATTATGAACACTTAAAACTTATTTTAACTTGTTTTTATAAAAATTTCAGATTTATTAATTAACTTTAAAGTCATGAAAAACTCATAAAAACATCATAAATTCATGGCAAAACTCTTTTACAATCAACTAATATTATTATGAAACCAATCTATGCTTTAGAATAATTTTTCATAAGCCAAAACATGTTCACAATATTTATTTTATCGAATTTCATGATTACAAAATTTGGACAGTAATTTCTTTTTTATATTTAAAGAGTCTAAAAATCAATCAAAACTTCATAAAATCATCATAAATTCACACAACAACAATTCATGATCATTATATTAAAGTTTAAATCATAAAAACTCATAAAAATCAAAACTTTCATACTTTATAAACCATAATCAAAAATTTCATGAACAACTAATCAATTCATGCTTTAAAACAAATCATAACTTCATAAAACATGATTGAAACTTATAAAATCATGATTAAACATAAATATGAACATGAATTTGCAAGATTGAATAAAAAAGAAAGAGAAGAAAAAAATTGTTTTTTTTTAAATTGTTCGAAAATATACCGAAAATCAAGTGGAGGAAGTAGCCGGCGGTGGTGGCTGACGGTGGTGAGGGCGGCGGTCCGGCGGGCTCCGGAGCACGCTACCCGAAAAAACGATCTTCTCCTTTTTTTTCTGTAAAAACCAAACAAAGATTTTTTTTTTCGGAAATTGCTCTCTTTTTTGTTCTCTCTTTGTCTCTCTAGATTTTGGAATCCTAATGACAATTAAGATGGATGAAATCTGAAAATTTGGGTATTAAAGGGTATTTATAGGCCCCAAATTACGATTTGGAAAAACCCATATATGCTTATCCTAAAAATTGGAAATTACCTTCACCCCTTGCCTCAAAATAAATTAGGAAACTCTTGAAAATAAATTCTATTTTTAGAAGCCTTTCAAAATATTATATACAACATAAAATATTATTTATAAACACAAATAATTATTTTTAATTAAAGCTTATTTTGTATTATTATTATTATTATTATTTTTAATTTTTTTAGTGAACATAATATTTAAATAAAAATATTAAAAGTACACGTATAAAATACAAAAAGACTTCCTTAAAATACGTGAAAATGTGGGGTATTACAGTGTACCCCCCTTAAGAGAAGTTTCGCCTTGAAACTTTGTGTAGATTAGTATATGGAATTTGAATAGAGAATACATTTACTTCAAACTTTCTTATTATAATACTATGTTGTTGTAGACCATAGACACTTACTTGAAAACTTTTTCGTAGACAAACATAAAACTCTTACTTAAAAGTCGCAGAAACTCATAAAAACTTGCAAAATTGAGGGTAAATGTGCGAAAAATAGGTTGCTTTCTACCCCCACTTAAAAATCGAGTCACGTCCCTGTAATTCTACTTAATAACCTCAAATAGCTCTGGGTACTTTTCTCTCATCATATCTTCAGCTTCCCAAGTAGCTTCTTCGGTTTCTTGGTTAGACCACAACACCTTCAGCATTTTGAACTCTTTCTACGAGTATCTCTGACTTTACTGTCTAGGATTTTAATTGGTTTCTCTTCATAGGTCAAACTTTGGTCTAACTCTATTGTTTTAGGCTGTAACACATGTGACTCATCTGGAACATACTTCCTTTGTTGAGACACATGAAAGACATTGTGAACCTTGCTCAACTTCATTGGTAATGCTAACTTATAGGCTACCTTTCCAACCTTTTGCAAGATCTCATAGGGTCCTATGTACTTTGAGCTCAATTTTCCTTTCTTTCCGAACCTCATTACTCCTCTCATTGGTGATACCTTAAGTAACACCTTATCGCTAACTTCAAACACAATCGCTTGGCGTTTTTGGTCTGCATAGGACTTTTGTTTATCATGTGCTGCTTGAATCTTTTCTTGTATTAATCTAATTCTCTCTGTGATTTCTTGAATCAATTGAGGTCCTAGAATCACTGTCTCACTTATGTCATTCCAACACAAGGGGTTTATACACTTGCTTCCATACAAAGCCTTAAAAGGTGCCATGCCAATACTTGCATGGTAACTATTGTTGTATGAAAACTCAATGTGATCCAAGTGATCCTCCCAATTCCCATGAAAATCCATTGCACAAGCTCTTAGCATGTCCTCTAAGGTTTGTATGGCTCTCTCTGTTTGTCCATCAGTTGTTGGATGGAAAGCTGTACTCATCTTCAACGTTGTACCAAAGTTCCCCTTGACACTTTTCCAGAATTTTGAAAGAAACCATCCCTATCTGATACGATATCCTTTGGAACTCCATGTAGCCTCAAAACATGCTTTATGTAAGCCTTTGCAAGTTGTTCCATTTCCCAAGCCTCTTTCATGGGTATAAACACCGTTGACTTAGTAAGCCTATCCACCACAACACATATAGTATCATTTTGATTTCTCGACTTTGGCAAGCAAGTCACAAAGTCTATTCATATGCTATCCCATTTTCATCCTGGTATTTCAAGTTGTTGGACCTCTCCTTGTGGTCTTTTATGCTCAAATTTCACCTTTTGACAAGTAAGACACTTGCTTACAAATTCAACCACTTCTCTTTTAATACTAGGCCACCAATACATCTTCTTTAAATCCTTATATAGCTTATCACCTCCAGGAAGCACTGAATACGGGGTATTATGTCCCTCCTCCATGATTCTTTGTTTTAGAGCCTCACAATTCTGTGGTACACACCACCTTCCTTTATACCTTAAACTTCCATCCTCATGGATCTTAAACTCCACAACTTTTCCTACTTTCAACTTTTCCTTAATTCTGTCCAATTTCACATCTCCCTCCTGGTTCTTCTTAATTTCCTCAATTATTGTTTGTTGGATACTAAGATTACAAAGAATTCCTTTCTAATCTCCCTCCTTCACTATCTCCAAGCTCAATCTCTCCATATCCTTTCATAGTTCATTAGAAACTACCAAAGTATTCACTCCATGCTTCTTTTTACGGCTTAAAGCATCTGCTACCACATTGGCTTTCCCTTAATGCTATTGGATATTTATCATAATCCTTTATCAACTCAAGCCATCTCCTCTTTCTCATGTTTAAATCATTAGGAGTGAAAAAGTGCTTTAAACTCTTGTGGTCCATGTATATCCTACACTTTACCCCATACAAGTAATGTCTCCATATTTTTAAAGCAAACATGATTGCTGCTAACACAAGATCGTGAGTAGGGTAGTTTACCTCGTATGGTTTCAATTGCCTCGAAGCATATGCAATCACCTTTCTATTTTTCATTAACACACATCCCAAACCATTTTTAGAAGCATCACTATACACATCATAAGAGTCACTTCCATTTGGCAAACTCA
The DNA here is from genome assembly GCA_016808085.1 of Suaeda aralocaspica. Classification (NCBI taxonomy): domain Eukaryota; kingdom Viridiplantae; phylum Streptophyta; class Magnoliopsida; order Caryophyllales; family Amaranthaceae; genus Suaeda; species Suaeda aralocaspica. The sequence goes on along the minus strand of PYUH01000055.1, from coordinate 6,801,218 downwards.
GGACTGGAGCTGTAGTCAAACGCTCATTTAAGGTCTGAAATGCCTCTTCACACTTATCGCTCCACTCAAACTTACAATCTTTCTTCATTAACATCGTCATTGGTTTAACAATCCTCGAAAAGTCCTTCACAAACCTCCTATAATAACCTACTAACCCTAAGAAATTTCGTACATCCGTTACATTCTTAGCTGTAGGCCACTCTTTTACCGCTTCAATCTTGGCTGGATCTACTTCAACTCCCTCTTTTGACACAATATGCCCCAAAAATGCTACTCTCTCCAACCAGAACTCATCTTTTGAGAACTTATCATACAAATCATTCTCTCTTAATGTCATCTAGATTGTTCTCAAATGTTCCACATGTTCTTCTTTACTCTTAGAGTACACTAAGATGTCCTCGATGAAAAGAACCACAAAGTTATCCAAAAATCGTTGGAAAATCCAATTCATTAGATCCATGAAAATTGCTGGCGCATTGGTTAACCCAAAAGCCATAACATTAAACTCATATTGCCCATATCTTGTACGAAAAGTCGTTTTCAGTATGTTTGTTGAGTTCCTAGATTTTGTTTTGTATGATGACTAACCATATTGAACTATGACATTGTATGCAAGTCTTTCTTTGCATGTGCAGTTACTAAAGAAACAAGTTCAATGATGACAAGGTAAAGCTCAAGAAGCCAGGTCTTGAAGTTTGCATGAAGATCAAGCTCATAGAGTCTAGCTCTTAGGTCTTAGATGTAATTTAAGGGGTATGAAGGTTTGCTTATGCAATATAAAGATTGAGATTACAGAGATGCACTAATTATGAATGACAAGGAACTTAAGTCACTTGAAATGCATAATTATAAGTAAACTTGGCTGACTGGAACAGTCTAGGAACAGTGCTGAACCAGTTTCCTAAAGTTTACTTCACACATCCGTATTTTAGGAAAGTTTCTTTCCATGTAAAATTGTTTTTCAAAAATCAAACACGGATGCTTGGATTAGTATGCAAGGCAAATATCCTTAAGTATGGCACGTATGTTGTGTAATATTGAGCTGACTATATTTGATTTCAAATATAATCAGTGAGAATATTTTCTCGGGATTATTTCTTTAATTCGATGGAAAATATTCTCTTGCAATTATTACATAACATACTAAGCCAAAGGCTTATTTAAGGAGATTGGCCAGCATACATCTAAGAAGAACTTTTGCACGAAGAAAAACAGAAAAACACAATTTGCAAAAGTGCTCTCTAAGTCTCAATATCGCATAATCCTCATAACCACATTAAGGTTTAATTTTCTCTCTTCTGTAAGCATTTAGGCTAATTGTTACTAAGAGAAAAAAGGATTGTAATTTGAGCATTCTAATAGTTCTGTTTGCTGGGGAAGTTGATCGGGGATCATCTTCATTAGAACCTTCATAGTTGAGGGTTGAGTCGAACTTCCATAGGTGGAAGTTGGGAAATCATATTGTGCATAGGTGCATAATCGATTGAGTGTAATTCTTTTGTTATTCTGAGTTGATTAATAAATGAGTGAGTGAGTGGAGAACGTAGACTTATTAAAAGTAAACCTCGTTAAATCCTGGTGTTGTTTATTTTATTGCTTTAATATTTCCGCTGCTTGAGAACTGGTTCTGAACTAGTCTTATAATTAATCGAAAAATTTACAACAACTTTACAACACTCAATTCACCCCCCATCTTGAGTGTCACTTGCACTTTCAATTGGTATTAGAACCAAACTTATTGAAAGGGTAACACCTAGAGAAGGAAGAAAAGATGAATACTCAAGAGATGATGAATGGAAACTCTGCATCAAGGCTGCCCAAGTTTAATGGAACAAGCTATCCCTGATGGAAAAACTGTATGCAAAAAACTTTGTCATAGGCACTGACTTTGAGTATTGGTTGATAATAAAAAAAATGGTCCTAAGAAGGTGGCAAGCAACTTTGATGGAACAGGGAAGAAGGGGAGTGAATACAATAGCACATATCTTAAGACACTTGAGAAGAACGCAAAGGCAATGTCACTTATTCAACAAGGTATTGCTGACAATGAGGTAAGCTCTATTTTAGCATGTTTTACTGACTACTGCTCATGAAATATAGGAAACTCTAGAGTTAACGTATGAAGGCACTAGTGAAGTTTGGAGATCTAAGGTAGATATTCTCATGTCTAAATATGAAGCCTTTGATATGAATCGAGATGAAAATATAAAAGATATATTCGTTTTTTGTCAATTATTAATGAACTAAAATCTCTTGGCAAATGATTCACTAGTGAAGATTTGGTTCTGAAAGTTTTGAGAAGTTTGACAGGTAAATGGCTGCCTAAGGTAACTGCAATCCAAGAAGCCAAGGATCTAACCACTCTGCCTATAGAACAGTTCATTGGGTCGTAAATGACTCATGAGATGTTGGTGAACACAAAGGATGAAGGAACAACATCCAATCGAGGGCTGGCCATGAAGGGAGGAGAAAACGAAGAAGATCTGGATGAAATAGGTCTCATGGCAAGTAGGTTCGAGAGAAGCCTCAGATTTCAATACATGGGAAAAATCCTGGAAGAACAAAGGCAATATAAAGAAGATAAATACCAGCACTGGTTCTTCAAATGTGGTGAAACTGGACATATGATCATGGATTGTCCAGCATGGAAAACTAACAAGGGAGGACAAATAGAGAAAAACATGACAAAGAGAACCATGCTTGCTTCCTAGGAAGATTCTTACTCAGGTGGTGAAAGTGAGGAGGAAGAAGCCCTAGTTTGTGTGACTGCACTGTTGGGAGAAGTACACCAGAGGCAGACCAGTTCAGGAAAGAAGGGACACATGTGTCTCATGGCTGGAAGCAACTACTCTAATGAAGAACAGGTAACTATTTTTAATATGCAAAAACAAATGAGATTTTGTGATAAGGATGAGTTACTTAATTTCATGGAGGCTGCTATAGAGAAAATTGTTAAAGGCGATGCTCCTTATTAGCATAACAAAAAGAAACTAAGAGAGGCAACTCGAAATCTAGATCTTAGTGAATGCCGCTCTGCTGAGCTTCAACTTATTTGTACAGAACTGAAAGAAAAAATTTCAGAGCTTGAAATAAGTCTGGATCAGAAGAATATAGAACTTGAGTTGCTAAAACCTTAATCATTTTTTTCAGAAGCAGATTTTTTTCAAAATAATGAAATAGGTTTTAGTAAACATAAGGAGGCAGATGCTGAAGATATAAATTTCGAAGTACTTAAACAGAAATCACTTTCTCTAGAACATTATGACTTAATCATAACATATAATTTTATGGTTAATGATGTGGAAGAATTGTTCAAAGACCATGTGAATATAAAAGCTTTTCTTGCTAGCTCAAGTAGTTCTAATACTAATGTCAATAACTTATGTTTGGAATATGAAGGTAAGATTTGTGATTTAGAAGCGGAAATATCTGAGTTAAGAAAAGATATCAACCCTAAAGTTATTTCAGACAATCAAACTGTTGATGTTGAATTCTTACACTTAGAATATGAAACTAAAATTTGTGACCTTCAAGCTGAAATATCTGAACTAAGGAAGCAAGAATACTCATACCACTTCTGAACCAGATCTTGAATTGATTTCAAAACTTAAGGATGAGCTTCATAGGGTAAAGTTTAATCTTCCCATTGCTGCTGAATGTAATGAATCTCAATTTAAGAAACTCAAAATCAAGGGACATGATTTGGGTGATTGCCTAAGACAGATGAACAGTTTGCTCGATGCTCAAAGCACCCTAAACATCCTGACCTCACAACCTGGAAACTCTACGAGGTTTGGATTAAGGTATTGTGGAAGTAGTTCCCAACAGCCCCAAAAGTTACGGAGAGATGAGACTTTGATTTCTGAATTCAAGAGAGGTAAGTATGTTTTTGCAAAAGACATGCATGTACGCACCTACTGTGGTAAGAATGGACATGTTATTGAAACATGCTGGACCAAGCAATAACATAATAAGAAAAATCAGTCTCATGTTCAAAGAACTCATAATCATCAGAGTCACACACATAATTTGTCTAAAAATGGAAAGCATGATAAAAAAAGAAAAACAAATGTAAAATAAATCTTGATTAGAAAGGACAGTATCAAACCAGTTCCCATTAACAAGAAACCGAAGAAAATCAGGGTTCCTAAAACAAAACCTTGATTTGTTTGCGCAGGTTAGAGTGTAAGGAAAGCTATTCTGGTATTTGGACAGTGGTTGCTCAAGGCACCTGTCTTGATATAAAATTAAATTTCTTTTACTCGTAGCCTATGATGGAGGAAGTGTCACCTTTGGAGATAATAGTAAAGGTTTGGTCAAAGGTATAGGTACAGTTGGTAAGACGCTTTCTCAAGCAATTAATAATGAGTAATTTGTTGAAATTTTGAAACATAACCTCTTGAGCATATCTCAACTATGTGACAAAGGAAACCATGTTGAATTTGAAACTAATCTACGTCACATAGTTAACACTAAAACAAGGGAACTGGTCTGTAAGGTGTTCAGAGACAATATTGTTTACATAACATTTTTGAGTCAGATTCCTAAGACCAGTGCCACTTGTCTCAATGTTATGGAGGATGATCATTAGCTATGGCATAAGAGACTTGAACATGTAAGTTTTTCCTTGCTAAATAAACTGCAATCTTAGGACTAAGTGACAAGTTTACCTAACATTAAGTTTGTTGCACAACACAATTGTCATGAATGTGCAAAATGTAAGCATGTTAAGTTCTCTTTTCAGCCAAAGAAGTTTGTAAGCACTACTAGACCATTCGAACTTGTGTACGTGGATTTGTGTGGACCCATGCGTGTAGAAGGTTGAAATGGTCATAGCTACGTGTTTGTGTTAGTTGATGAATACTCTCGTTATACTTGGATAGTATTTCTAAAGTTTAAAAATGAAACCTTTGAAGACTTTGAAATCTTGATAAAATAGGAGACTTTGAAATCTTGATAAAACAGGTCCAAAACAAGATTAATCATCAACTGGTCTCTATCCGGTCTGATCATGGTTCTGAATTTGACAATGTCAGCTTCATTACCTACTGTAATGATGATGGTGTGTCTCACAATTTCTTAGTTCCCAAAACACCACAAAAAATGCAGTGGTTGAAAGGAAAGACCGCACTCTAGAAGAAACAGAAAGAATGATGCTTCTAGAGAGTGGTCTACCTCGAAACTTCTAGATTGAAGTTGTGAGTACTGCTTGATATATTTTAAATAGGGTAATGCTGAGACCTTTACTAAGTAAAATACCTTACGAGGTTCTTAGGGGAAGAAGACCAAACATTGCACATTTACGCATTTTTGGGTGCAAATGCTTTGTACACAATAATGGTAAATCAAGTTTCTACAAATTTGATCCCAGAAGTGATGAGGTTGTTTTCATTGGATACTGTTCACACAGCAAGGCATAAAAAGTCTTCAACAAAAAAATGTTGTGTGTTTAAGAGAGTATCCACATTCTGTTCGATGAAACTAATATGTTTAGTAAGCATGTGCAGGTTGATGATGATGAACTCAAAGTTGGCATGCTAAACTTTGAAGTAGAAGGTGCTGATCTAAACTCACCACACAACACTCCTAGAGAGAAAGAGTCTGGTCAAGCACAAACTCAAGAAGCTCATGAATTAAGAGGAGGAAATAGTGACTATGAAGTTCAACCACATGAGTACAATGCAGCTGAGACCATTATGGAACCAGGTTCTCTTGTACAGGGCGAACCAGTACAGGAACTAATTCAACATTAGAAGGCACGAGTGCAAATATTGATATGAACAAATCCTTTAAGTACAAGTCTGCTCATCCCTGTGATCTTATCATTAGTGATAATAACAAAGGGGTGCAAACAAGGAATTCTACTCTACAAAACTTTTGTGCTTTCTATTCTTTTCTTTTAAATGGTGAACCAACTGATTATAAGACTGCTTTAATGGATCTAGATAGGGTTTTGTCCATGCTAGATGAACTCAATCAGTTTGACAGAAATCAAGTATGGCATCTTGAACCCAGGAAGGAAAACATGTCTGTTATTAGAACTAAATGGGTATTCAGAAACAAACTGGATGACGCAGGTATTATAGTCAAGAACAAAGCCAGACTAGTGGTTCAAGGATTTAATCAATGAGAAGGAATTGATTATGGTGAAACCTTTGCTCCAGGTTCCAGGCTTGAGGCAATAAGGATTTTAATCGCTTTTGCAGCTCATATGAACTTCAAACTCTTTCAAATGGATGTTAAGACAGCCTCTCTTAATGGTTATTTGAAAGAAGATGTATATGCGGGACAACCCCCTGGATTTGAGGATGGTGACATGCCAAACCATGTTTTCAAACTGAACAAAACTCTTTATGCTCTCAAATAAGCTCTCGGAGCTTGGTATGAGAGGCTATCAAGTTTTCTTTTAGAAAATTGTTATAAGAGAGGTTCAGTTCACAAGACACTATTCTTAAAGGAAAAGGGAAACTGATCTGCTAGTGGTCCAGATATATGTAGATGATATTTTGTTTGGAGCTACTAATACAGATTTATGTAATGAGTTTGCAGATTTAATGAAAAGTGAATTTGAAATGAGTATGATGGGAGAACTTGAATTCTTTCAAGGACTTCAAATGAAGCAAACCAAGGATGGAATTGTGATTCATCAGCAGAAGTAGCTCAAAGAGTTGCTTAAAAGATACGGTCTGCAAGACGACAAATCCTATGAGACACCCATTCCAACTTCTACAAAATTGAGCCTTGATGAGAAGGTAAAGGTTGTTGAGGGTATGTGTTATACAAGTATGATTAGTTCATTGCTCTACTTTCCAGCCAGTGGCCAGATATAGTGTTTTCAGTAAGGTTGTGTGCAACATTTCAAACAACCCTAAAGAATCTCACTTAAAGGTTGTTAAGAGCATTTTAAGGTATCTAAATGGTACTCATGATCTGTGTCTGTGGTGTCAAAAAGGTAGCAGTATTAATCTTATAGGATACATATATGTTGACTTTTCTGGTTTTATTGTAGACAGGAAGAATACATCTGGAATGGCTCACTTCTTAGGTTCCTGTCTTATCTCATGGGGATCTAAGAAATAAAATTCTGTAGCCTTATCCACACCAAAGTCTGAGTATATTGCAGCAGCTTTATGTTGTGCTTAGCTCTTGGGGATAAAGTCACAACTAAAGGATTTTTGGATCTGTTTCTAAAGTGTTAACATTTTATGTGATAACACAAGGGTAATCAATATTTCAAAAAATCCTGTCCAACATTCTAAAACCAAGCATATTGAGATTAGGCATCATTTTCTATGGGACAATGTTGAAAAGGTAATGTAGGATTGGAGTTTTACAGGTCAGAAGATCAACTAGCTGACATCTTTACAAAACCTTTGAGCAGAGAAATGTTCATCAAGCTTCTTACCTTGTTGGGTATGATTAAAATTAGACAATGAGCTCTTATGTCATCACTTGTCCCTTTGGTTAGTCAAATGATGTCAATATGTATATATTCTGTTTTGTTTTTGTTTTTTCTTTCTTTATGCTTTCTAGGTCTCACAAAGTTCTTATGCAATGCTGAACTGATTAATTTAGTACTCAAGTGCCTTAGCATAATCTTGTACAAAGTAAGTTGAGACAGACCAGTTGCAACCTAGTAGGGAACCAGATCCTTGAGGCGGTTATGTTTTAGTCAGTTAGTTTATTTTCGAAAATTCAAATCTTTGGAAACAAATATATTGATGGTTGTATTTATGGCAACTATCTTTTTGGTTGAACGAACAAATATCGTTCAAATATTCTGAAGCTAACCGTTTTGATTTAAATCTCCTACAAATATATGCTTCTGATCATACTTTCCTTCTTCATTTCATTTGCTTTTTTCTTTATCTTCTATATATTCTCTCGATTTCTTTTATCTCACACAAAAACCTAATTCATCTAAATTCTTCTTCTTACTTTCTCTCACATTGTTCAAAGTGTTTCTTTTTCTGCTCAAACCAAAGGAAATATTCAGTCTCATCATGTCGAGAAGAAGAAGCACAAGATTGGTTGAGAAAGAATTAGTGAATTTCCTGAAATTCAAACAAAGAAAACAAAGAAGATGGTTGACAAGGCTATTGAGTCTGTGATAGAAGATGTGATGGAGGAAGAAGATGTGAACGAAGAGGAGGAAGTGCCTTTCATTAGAAAGAACACCAAGGCTGCAACTTCAAAAGCTCTTACTATAAGACCCCCCACGCCAAAATCCACCACAAAAACAACGACAAAGGCGGTTACACCAAAATTAACCGCCAAAACCACAAAATCTTCCACTCCTACTTCCACAAAATCAGCCACTGCCAAAAAACCCCCAAACCAAAATCCAAAGAATCTGAATCTGAATCCAACTCGGATGAAGAAGAAGTTGAGGAGGAAGAAGTTGAATCAGAAGAAAGGGAAATTGAACAAATGGAGGATGTTGTTACTGAAGAAGTGAAGGAAAAGGAAGTCAACACTAAGAAACCATTTTCAAAAACAGTTAAAAAAGTGGAGAAGAAGGCCACAAAACCACCAACTACAAAATGTAAATCACCCATACCTAAAACCACTCCCAAACCAGTTGAAAAATCAAAGAGCAAGGAAGTTACTAAGTTGGAAGAGGAAGTTGAGTTAACCACTGAGAAAGAAGAACACAAAGAAGATAGCAAGCAACGATACTCATGTGAAAACGGTTGCTAGAAAGGGTGCAGAAGCGTCCAAGGGGAAGGCGGATATGAAGGAAGCACAACCAGACCAAACCACAACAGGGCAAAAGAGAAAGCAATTAGATGTTGCGATCTCTTCAAGTATGAAATCTAAGAAAAGTAAGTCTACTTCTCCTAAACCTCTATATTTCTTTAGTTTTGCTTTTCTTTCAAATGTATACTGCTATGAAAGAAATAATGTGAAGGATAGACAAATTCTGGTAGGATTTTCTGTTCCAAAGAGTTGGGTTACACAAAAATTCTTGTTAGAGGTTAAGGAGGACATAGATTTTCAGAAATGGTTTGTGTTGTTTGAAAAAGTCTTAGATGTATTCATGCCCCTAGTTGAAGAATTTTACTCATATCTGCATACTAAAGATAATGGATCCTATTTCTCCTTTGTTAAAGAAACTCCCACACATTTGTTCGAAAAGAAATTGTCTGAGATTCTCAAAGTTCCTACAAAGGGACTTGATGTTTACTAGATCCAAACCAAACTCTTTACTGCTCCACCTGAAACAGGGGTACACCATTGCCCAACTAAAGGAAACAATCATGAGGATATTCCACATTATAGCCTCTAAGATTGTGTGTCCTAGAGCACAAGGCCGTATGAGTGTATGGTTGATGGATAGCGTTCTCATTTACTGCCTCATTGAACATATTCCTTTGAACCCCCTGCTATGATGTTAAGACATATGATCTGTTATGTGGAGAAAGCCAATCATGCTCTGCCATATGGAGAATGGCTGACCATAGTGTTTCGGCATTGGAAGATACCAATGGTGGGAGACTATGGCACAATGTCACATCTCACAAATCAGATTATAGGTCATAAAGGCATGACATATGCAGGAGGTGTTCTAAAAATGAAGGATGAGGGGAAAAGTGATACTGGTATTGCTGGGACCAGTACAGAAACAGTTCAAGCAAATTACGCCATGGTCAAGCAGTTAAGTGATTAGAATGAACTAATGCAAAATATGGTAAATGGGGTCACTACACTGTGTGCTGCACTTTAGGAATCCTACAGACGAATTGAAGTTCGTCTAGATAAAGCAGGCATACTTGGTGGAGAGGATTCTGAAGACAAGGACGATACATCAGAAGTTGTAGGTGATGCTGATGATGAGGATCAGAAAGAAGCTGATGAAGAGAATGCTGCCAGTGCTTTAGAAGAAGATGATGAGACTGAACAAGACTCTAGAGCTGATTGATCTCTTTGCTTTCCTCTTATTTTATCCTATTGCAGCTAACCCACTCTTCATTGAACTTCTTATTCTGGTTGCCCTTTTTTTTCCTTTTAAAAACATTCTGTAGTTTGGTTTGCTACTGGATTGTAATAACTGTCTAGACAAGTAGGTTTGGCACTTTTGCAGGAACAGTTGGTAGAATCAGCGTCCCGAGAATGCTATATGAAATAACTATTTAAGCTACATCTTTATATGATTAGTAGTTTGACTATTCGTGGTGTTTAGTTTTTGATTTCAATGCTTTTGTGGTTTGACTGTTTTGATGATGCCAAAAGGGGAAAGTAGGGTGAAGTTCTACCTAATTCAGGGGGAAACAGGTTAAATGAAATTTACTAACCTGTGTGTGTTGCAGCAACTAGAAGCAAGTTTAAAAAAAAACCTTGCTAATGGTGACAGACCTATAAGGTCTGGAAGGAAATGTATTCAAAGCATTTTACTTCTTATCATCCCAACGGCTTGTTTACAAGTTTGATGAACTTACTGATTTTCTTATTGCGAATACATGTTTAAGTCTAAGAGCTCTATGTCTAATTAGTATTTGCACTTGGTACTTAGCTAACTCTTTCTTAAACAGTTGTCAGTTAGATGTGAACTGGTTTACTTGTAAATAATTCTTAATCTGCAAGAACAGTCTGAGACCAGTTCTTTAAATTCTAAAGAATTCAAAATTTTAGAAATATTCCAAATGTTATATGATGCTATTTGCAGGGGGAAATTCATAGTTTGTCATCATCAAAAAGGCGGAATTTGTTGAGTTCCTAGCTTTTGTTTTGAATGATGACAAACCACATTGAACTATCGCATTGTATGCAAGTCTTTGTTTGCATGTGCAGGTACTAAAGAAACAAGTTCAATGATGACAAGATAAAGCTCGAGAAGCCAAGTCTTGAAGTTTGCATGAAGATCAAGCTCATAGAGTCTAGCTCTTAGGTCTTACATACAATTTAAGGGGTATGAAGGTTTGCTTATGTAATATAAAGATTGAGATTACAGAGATGCACTAATTACGAATGACAAAGAACTTAAGTCACTTGAAATGCATAATTATAAGTAAACTTGGCTGACTGGAACAGTCTGGGAACAGTGCTGAACCAGTTTCCTAAAGTTTACTTCACACATCCGTATTTTAGCAAAGTTTCTTTCCGTGTAAAATTGTTTTTCAAAAATCAAACACGGACGCTTGGATTAGTATGCAAGGAAAATATCCTTAAGTATGGCAGTTATGTTGTGTAATATTGAGCTGACTATATTTGATTTCAAATATAATCAGTGAGAATATTTTCTCGGGATTATTTCTTTAATTCGATGGAAAATATTCTCTTGCAATTATTACATAACATACTAAGCCAAAGGCTTATTTAAGGAGATTGGCCAGCATACATCTAAGAAGAACTTTTGCACGAAGAAAAACAGAAAAACACAATTTGCAAAAGTGCTCTCTAAGTCTCAATCTCGCATACACCTCATAACCACATTAAGGTTTAATTTTCTCTCTTCTGTAAGCATTTAGGCTAATTGTTATTGAGAGAGAAAGTATTATAATTTGAGCATTTTGATAGTTTAGTTTGCTGGGGTTGTAGACACCGAAAATTTATTAAAGTGTCAAAATTAAAATAAATTAATTTTTTGAGTTAAATAAAATAAATATTTGCTCAATATAATTAATTTAGCCCTTTAAATTAAAATATCCAAATTAATTAAATAATTTGGGTCATAATTACATTATTTGGGCCGACTATATTGTTAGTCCAACTAAAATATTTATTGGTCCAAAAAGACTACAAAACTTCCAAGTCATCAGAAGAGTCCAAGCCCACTTCTCCTGGTCCAAGAGGGAGGTCAAAATCTCCTATAAATACCCATCATCACCTCAAAGGTGGGAAGAGGAGGGAGGAGGAGAGAAATTCATTGGAAAAAAAAAGGTCAATCGAAGACACTCCAAAAAAATTTACAAACTCTCTCTGTCAGCAATCAACAAGCACTACAAAATTGTGCCGATTGTTCGGGGATACTCAAATACATTCAAAGTGACATTGAAGCTGGTCAACCCTCACTCAAATTTGGTTGACGTCAGCAACTGTCAAATTTGATTGACGTCGACAAGTGTCATCCTAGCAGTGGAACAGAATCAGAAGGCTTAGTTTATTTTTTATAAACTGTTTACAGAGATTGTACCTACATTCAAATTATTAATAAAATATTATTTGTTTACTTAATTACTTGTCGTTGACTTTGACTTGAAATTTAGTAGCAACAGGGGTCGTTGATCGGGAATCATCTTCATTTGAACCTTCATAGTTGAGGGTGGACTCGAACTTCCATAGGTGGAAGTTGGGGAATCATATTGTGCATAGGTGCATAATTGATTGAGTGTAATTCTTTTGTTATTCTGAGTTGATTAATAACAGAGTGAGTGAGTGGAGGACGTAGACTTATTAGAAGTCGAACCTTGTTTAATCGTGGTGTTGTTTATTTTATTGCTTTAATATTTCCGCTGCTTGAGAACTGGTTCTAAAATGGTCTTAAAATTAATCGAAAATTTTACGACAACTTTACAACACTCAGTTCACCCCCCCCCCCTCGTGAGCGTCACTTGCACTTTCATTGTCCTCATTAGCAATTCTCAATTGATGGAATCCTTGTTGAGTTCCTAGCTTTTGTTTTGAATGATGACTAACCACATTGAACTATTATATTGTATGCAAGTTTTCCTTTGCATGTGCAGGTACTAATGAATCAAGTTCAATGATGACAAGATAAAGCTCGAGAAGTCAAATCTTGAAGTTTGCATGAAGAACAAGCTGATAGAGTCTAATTCTTAGGTCTTAGATGCAATGTAAGTTGTATGAAGGTTTACATATGCACTATAAAGGTTGAGATTACAGAGATGCACCAATTATGGATTACAAGGAGCTTAAGTTACTTAGCATACGTAATTATAAGTAAACTTGGCTGACTGGAACAGTATGGGAACAATGCTAAACCAGTCCCCTAGTGTTTACTTCACACATCCGTATTTTAGGAAAGTTTCTTTCGACGCAAAATTGTATTTCAAAAATAATAACACGGATTCCTGGATTAGTATGCAAGGCAAATATTCTTAAATATGGCAAGTATGTTATATAATATCATGCTGATTTTATTTGGTTTCAAATAAAATCAGTGAGAATATTTCTATAAGTCCAAGGAAAATATTATCATGCAATATTACATGACATACAAGCCAAAGGCTTATTTAAGGACATTTGCTAGCATGCAACTAAGATAACTTTTGCACGAACAAAAAACTCAGGATCACGATTTGCAAAAATGTTGTCTAAGTCTCAATCTTGCATAAACCTCATAACCACATTAAGGTTTTAATATTCTCTCTTTTGTAAGCGTTTAGGCTAATTCTTTTTGAGAGACAAAGTGTTGTGATTTGAGCATTCTGAGAGTTCAGTTTACTGGGAAAGTTGAGCTAGGATCATGTTCATTAGAACCTTCGTAGTTGAGGGTTGAGTTGAACTTCCATGGATGGAAGTTGGGGAATCATATTCTGCATAGGTGCATAATTGATTGAGCGTAATTCTTTTGTTATTATGAGTTGATTAATAAAAGAGTGAGTGAGTAGAGGACATAGACTTATTAGAAGTAGAACCTCGTTAAATCTTGGTATTGTTTATTTTATTGCTGTATCATTTCCGCTACTTGAGAACTGGTTTTAAATTGTTCTTCTAATTAACCAAAAAATTTACAACAACTTTACAACACTCAGTTCACCTGCACTCTTGAGTGCCACTTGTACTTTCATTTGGTATTAGAGCATAACTTCTTGGAAGGGTAACACCTAGACAAGGCAGAAAAGATGAATTCTCAAAAGATGATGAACGAAAATTGTGGATCAAGGTTGCCAAAGTTTAATGGAACAAACTACCCCTTTTCGATGAACTACATGCAAAACTTTGTCATTGGCACTGACTATGAGTGTTGGATGATAACCAAAAATGGTCCTAAGAAGGAGAGTGAATACACTAGCATAGATCTTAAGACACTCGAGAAGAACGCAAAGGCTATGTCACTTCTTCAACAGGGTATTGCTGATAATGAGGTAAGCCGTATTTTAGCATGTTCTACTACAAATGAAATATGGGAAACTCTAGAGTTAACCTATGAAGGCACTAGTGAGGTCAGGAGATCTAACGTAGATATGCTTATGTCTAAAGATAAAGCGTTTGATATGAATCAAGATGAAAATATAAAAGATATGTATACTCGTTTTATGTTAATTATTAATGAACTAAAAGCTCTTGGCAAAAGTTTCACTAGTGAAGATTTTGTTAGGAAAGTTTTGAGAAGTTTGACAGGTAAATAGCCGCCTAAGGTGACTGCAATCCAAGAAGCAAAGGATCTCACCACTTTGATTGTAGAACAACATATTGGGTCGTTAATGACTCATGAGATGTTAGTAAGCACAAAGGAGGAAGGAACAATCAAAAGCCGAGGGCTGGCCTTGAAAGGAGAAGAAAATGAAGAAGATCTAGTTGAAATAGGGCTCATGGCTAGAAGGTTTGAAAGAAGCCTCAAATCTCAATATAAGGGAAAATCCTGGAAGAACAAAGGCAACATGAAGAAGACCAGTACCAGCACTGGTTGCTACAACTGCGGTAAAACTGGACATATGATCAAGGATTATCCGACATGGAAAACTTACAAGGGAGGACAAATGGAGAAGAAGATGACAAAGAGAGCCATGCTTGCTGCCAGGGGATATTATGACTCAGGTGGTGAAAGTGAGGAGGAAAAAGCCCTAGTTTGTGTGACTGCACTGTTGGGAGAAGTAGACCAGAGGCAGACCAGTTCAGGAAAGAAGGGACACATCTATCTCATGGCTGGAAGCAGCTTATCTGATGAAGAACATGTAACTATTTCTGATATGTAAGAACAAATGAGATACTGTGATAGAGATGAGTTACTAAATTTTATGGATGCTGCTATTAAACAAAATGTTAAAGGCCATGCTGCATATAAGGCTAACAAAAAGAAATTAAGAGAAGTAACTCGAAATCTAGATCTTAGTGAATGTCGTTTTGCTGAGCTTGAACTTATTTGCACAGAATTGAACGAAAAAATTTCAGAGCTTGAAATAAGTCTGAATCAGAAAAATATAGAACTTGAGATGCTAAAACCTTAATCAGTTTTTTCAAAAGCAGATTTTTATGAAAATAATAAAAGAAGTTTTAGTAAGCTTAAGGGGGCAGAAGTTGCAGGTATATATTTCGAAGTACTTAAATAGAAATCACTTACTCTAGAACATTATGACTTGATTCTAGCATTTAATTATATGGTTGACGATGTGGAAGAATTGTTCAAAGAGCATGTGAATCTAAAAACTTCTCTTGCTAGAACAAGCAGTTCTAGTATTATTGTCAATAACTTATGTTTGGAATATGAGGGTTAGATTTGTGATTTACAAGCTGAAATATGTGAGTTAAGAAAAGATATCAACCCTAAAGTTGTTTCAGACAATCAAGGTGTTGATATTGAATTCTTACACTTAGAATATGAAACTAAAATATGTGATCTTCAAGCTGAAATATCTCAACTGAGGAAAGGCAAGAATACTCAAACCACTTCTGAACCAGATCCTGAATTGATTTAAAAACTTAAGGATGAGCTTCATAGGGTAAAGTTAGATCTTGCCATTGCTGCTAAATATAATGAAGCTCTACTTAAGAAACTTGAAATCAAGGAACAGAATTTGAGTGATTGCCTAAGACAGATGAACAGGTTGCTCGATGCTCAAAGTACTCTAAACATCCTGACCTCACAACCTGGTTACTCTATGAGGTTTTGATTAGGGTATTCTGGAAGTAGTTCCCAACAGCCCCAAATGTCGGGGAGAGATGAGATTTGGATTTCTGAATTCAAGAGAGGTAAGTATGTTTTTGCAAAAGACATGCATGTATGCACTTACTATGGTAAGAATGGACATGTTATCGAAACTTGTTGGACCAAGATAAAACATAATAAGAAAAATCAGTCTCATATTCAATGAACTCATAATCATCAGATAGAGTCACACACATAATCTTTCTAAAATTGGAAAATATGATAAAACAAGAAACACATGTAAAACAAATCTAGGTTAGAAAGGGCAGTATCAAACCAATTTCCATTAACAAGGAACCCAACAAAATCTGGGTTCCTAAAACTAAACCTTCATTTGTTTGTGCAGGTTAGAGTGAAAGGAAAGCCATTCTGGTATTTGGACAGTGGCTGCTCAAGGCGCATGTCTGGAGATAAAAGTCAATTTTTTTCACTCGTAGCCTATGAAGGAGGTAGTGTCACCTTTGGAAATAATAGTAAAGGTTTGATCAAAGGTATAGGTAAGATTGGTGAGACGCTTTCTCAAGCAATGGATAATGTATAATTTTGTTGAAGGTTTGAAACAAAACCTATTGAGCATATCTCAACTATGTGACAAAGGAAACCATGTTGAATTTGAATCAAATCTTTGTCACATATTCGACAATGAAACAAGGGAACTGGTATGTAAGGGGTTCCTACACAATAATGTTTACATAACATTTTTG
Source organism: Suaeda aralocaspica (assembly GCA_016808085.1). Lineage (NCBI taxonomy): Eukaryota > Viridiplantae > Streptophyta > Magnoliopsida > Caryophyllales > Amaranthaceae > Suaeda > Suaeda aralocaspica. Next base: position 6,784,685 of record PYUH01000055.1, on the reverse strand, counting down.
AGTCATATTCCTAAGACTAGTGCCGGTTGTCTCAATGTCATGGAGGATGATCATTGGCTTTGGCACAAGAGACATGGACATGTAAGATTTTTCCTTGCTGAACAAACTACGACCTCACGACTTATTTACAGGTTTACCTAACATTAAATTTGTTGCAGAACATATTTTTCATGAATGTGCAAAATCTAAGCATGTGAAGTCCTCTTTTCAACCAAAGAAGTTTGCAAGCACTACTAGACCATTCAAAATTGTGCACATGGATTTGTGTGGACCCATGCGTGTACAAGGTCAAAATGGTCATAACTATGTGTTTGTGTTAGTTGATGATTACTCTCGTTAAACTTGGACAGTATTTCTAAAGATTAAAAATGAAACCTTTGAAGACTTTGAAATCTTGATAAAACAAGTCCAAAACAAGATTGATCATCCACTAGTCTCTATCCGGGTTGATCATGGTTCTGAATTTAACAACGTCAGCTTCATTACCTATTGTAATGATCATGGTATTTCTCACAATTTCTCAGCCCCCAGAACTCCACAACAAAATGGAGTGGTTGAAAGGAAAAACCACACTCCAGAAGAAATGGTAAGAACAATGCTTCTAGAGAGTGGTCTACCTCGAGACTTCTAGACTGATGCTGTGAGTACTGCTTGATATATTTTAAAAATGGTGAAGTTGAGACCTTTACTAAAGAAAATAACTTATGAGCTTCTTAGGGGAAGAAAACCAAATATTGCACACTTACGCTTTTTTGGTGCAAATGCTTTGTACACAATAATGGCAAATCAAGTTTGGACAAATTTGATACCAGAAGTGATGAGGTTGTTTTAATTAAATACTCTTCACACAGCAAGGCATACAAAGCCGTCAACAAAAGAACCTTGTGTGTGGAAGAGAGTATCCATGTTCTGTTTGATGAAACTAATATGTTTAGCAAGCATGTGCAGGTTTATGATGATGAATTCGAAATTGACATGCTAAACTTTACAGGAGCTAAATAAGTCGAAGGTGTTGAACAAAACTGACCACACAACTCTCCTAGAGAGGAAGAGTCAGGTCAAGCACAAACTCAAGAAGCTCATGAAGTAAGAGCAGGAAATAGTGACTCAGAGGCTCAACCACATGAACACAATGCAGCTGAGACCACTATGGAACAAGGTTCACCTGTTCAAAATAACATTGTAACAGGGGGGACGAGTACAGGAACCAGTTCAACATTAAAAGGCACCAATGCAAATCTTGACATGAACAAATCCTTTAAGTACAAGTCTACTCATCTCTTTAATCTTATTATTAGTGATATTAACGAAGGGATGCAAACAAGGAATTCTACTCTACAAAACTTATGTGCTTTCTATTCTTTTCTTTCAAATGTTGAACCAACTGATTATAAGAATGCTTTAATGGATCCAGATTGGGTTATGTAAGATGAACTCAATAAGTTTGAGAGAAATCAAGTATGACATCTTGATCCGAGGAAGGAAAACAAGTCTGTAATTGGAACTAAATGGGTGTTCAGGAACAAACTGGATGATGCAGGTATTATAGTCAATAGGAAGGAATTGATTATGATGAAACCTTTGCCCCAGTAGCCAGGCTTGAGGCAATCAGGATTTTAATTGCTTTTGCAGCTCATATGAACTTCAAACTCTTTCAAATGGATGTTAAGACAGTCTTTCTTAATGTTTATTTGAAAGAAGATGTATATGTGGAACAGCCCCCATGATTTGAGGATAGTGCGTTGCCAAAGCATGTTTTTAAAGTCGACATAGCTCTTTATGGTCTCAAACAACCTCCTAGAGCTTGGTACGAGAGGCTGTTTAGTTTTCTTTTAGAAAATTGATATAAGAGAGGTTCAGTTGACCGGACACTATTCTTGAAGGAATATGGAACTGATCTACTAGTGGTCCAGATATATGTAGATGACATTTTGTTTGGAGCTACCAATCCTGATTTGTGTAATGAGTTTGCAGATTTGATGTAAAGTGAATTTGAAATGAGTATGATGGGATAACTTGGATTCTTTCTAGGACTTCAAATAAAGCAAACCATGGATGGAATTATGATTCTTCAGCAGAAGTACCTAAAGGAGTTGCTGAAAAGATATGGCTTGCAAGACAACAAATCCTATGAAACACCTATTCCAACGTTTACAAAATTGAGCCTTGATAAGAAGGGAAAGGGTGTTGAGGGTAAGTTGTATAGAGGTATGACTAGCTCATTGCTCTACATAACAGCCAGTAGGCCAGATATAGTGTTTTCAGTAGGGTTGTGTGCAAGTTTTAAGAGCAACCCTAAATAATCTCACATAAAGCCTGTTAAGAGAATTTTAAGATATCTAAATGGTACTGACTTTGCTGACTTTGCTGGTTGTATTGTGGACAGGATGAGTACTTCTGGAATGGCTCACTTCTTAAGTTCCTATCTTATCTCATGGGGATCTAAGAAACAAAATTCTGTGGCCTTATCCATACCAGAGTCTTAGTATATTGCAGCAGCTTTATGTTGTGCTCAGCGCTTCTGGATAAAGTCACAACTAAAGGATTTTGGGATCTGTTTCAGAAGTGTTCCCATCTTTTGTGATAACACAAGTGCAATCAATAGTTCAAAAAAATCCTATCCAAAATTCTATAACCAAGCATATTGAGATTAGGCATCATTTTCTAAAGGACAATGTTGAAAAAGGTAATGTAGAATTACAGTTTTCGCTAGTAGAAAATTGCTTATATGCAACCCTCCAATAGTAACGTTTTCCCATAATTCGTTACTAATAGATCAATAATAGTACTGTTTTAAAAAAAATGGTGCTAGTAGAATATCATTGGTACCGTTTTCTTAAAAAAGGGTATTAATATCATCTTATTAGTAACATTTTTGTAGAAAACGATACTAATAGTAATTAATTAATACTGTTTGTTCAAAAAACGGTACTAATAGAAAATGTATTAGCACTGGTTTTGTTTAACAAACGGTACTAATAAATGTATCGAAACAATTTTATAACTTTGAAACTTTTATTAGTAGCGTGTTTCTGGAAAAATGGTACTAATAGATATTAGTGAAACTTCTAGGTCACTAGCTACTAGTTCAATTCTCACTCGCTGCTTCTTTCATCTCACACTCAATTTCTCTGAATCGCTCACTCTCACTCTCAATTTCTCTGAATCTCTCTCACACTCTCGCTTTACTTTCAATTCCTCTAAATTCCTGAATTCCTCACACTCTCTGAATCTCTTTTTTTGCTGATCAATTACATTTACCGAAGCCATAATACATTTTCATGCTTTTTTTCTTCTTTTGAACGAAATGATATTATTCCATACTTATGTTTTCTTTGTTTGCTTTTTTCTTTCGAAACAAACCGTTTTCCTTTGTTTGTTTTGGTGGAAGAAAAAATTGAAAGGAAAAGAGTGAAGAGTAAGATGTATGGTAAGAGTTTTCGTAAATGAAGCAAAAATGTGTTTGTGCTACCATATAGCCCTTATTACCTTGTGTTTGCTTTTTTTATGATGAATTTAGCTACTTAAAGTTGAACACTGAGACAAAATGAACTCTGTCTTCAAAGGTCACTGCTATGTGCAATATGTATGGGAATGAAATTTCAGGCACAGAGCGGCTCATGTCACCATCATGCCTTGTTATCTTCAACACTACCTGTATCACTGTATGCCTGTATGGTCTAGTTACCCCTGACTCTGAGTAGACATGCAATAGTTGAATTATGTTAAAGTGGTAATCTTTGCAATTTTGCTGCATGATCTCACATTAGACCTCAGTAGTCAGTAGTAACAATGATTATGGCCTTTTGTGATGAAATTCTATACATCGTTAAACACATGAACTACTATAAATGACGGATTTGTTTGTGGAATATATGTGCATTTGAATTTTGATTCTATTTTATTGTTTATCACAGGTAATCTTGCAAAAGATATTGTTGATATCATCAACGCGAATCGTACTGCCACATAACTCCCTTCAGCATATTATCAATGAATTACTCTTTCTACTTTGAATAAAAATATTAGCCTTTGCCTTTTTTACTCCTTAATTGTTGTTATGATTATATAAGATGACTGCATTTAGTAGAGAAACTATAATAATTCTTGGGATCAGGGCCTTTGAAGTTTGTTGTCTTTTCCACTTGTTCATATGCTAACACCTAGAATTTGTAATGGTTCTTAACTAATAAATTCTTGCTGAATGCAAGTATTTCATATCCTTAAGTGTTCGGTTTCATGTAATTTTTTTTTTGGTGTGGTAAAGCTGAAACTAAATCTTACAAGTTGGGAAAATGTTTTTGACATCTAAGTCATTAGACTATGTATTGTTAAATGAAATTAGTAATCATGATACCTCGTGTTAAACTAAATTTTTTAAATCCTTGTAGTGCTTATAAGTCGTATAGAACAAGGAGCAAAGAAAGCACTAGAAATGTCTTACATGTCGTACGAGTAGAGGTATATGTATCAATATTGTATGATGTAGTTTAATAATTAATGGAATTTACAAATCCTATTATTTTATTTTTGTAGTGTGCACAACAAATTGGTGGGACAGATTGTGGTTACTACGTAATGAGGTACATGCATGAGATAGTAAAGAAAGTTGGCAAATGTAAGGGTCATGTGAAGCAATTAGAGGTATGTTGTTTACTACTTTATTTATTCTTTATGAATCATTGTAGCAACTTGTAGTGCCTTATCTAGTGATTTTGGTGAAGTTTTGGAGAAGAAGTGGTTATGAACACCACTTCTTGTATGCATTGTGTTTGGTGTTTATTTGGGCTCTTGGTGAAGTTTTCGAGAGGAAATGTTTATGAACATTACTTCCTTTGTGTATTGTGCTTTGTCTTGTGATTGACATTAATTTGGGATGTTGGTGAAGTTTTGGAGTTGAGAATTGAAATGCTAAATATCTGTACTTTTAAGGTGTTAATGTTATATGAATAACCATCAAGGTAGCATAGTGATATGAGTGTGAATATTGTTTGTTTTTTATTGAGGGAAAATATTTTTCCTGATTGTGTTAGCAGGAGCAATAACTTAAGTCTTTACACTTTCATGCTTGCTCTATATATGTTTTATTGACGATCAAAAAGTTTACTCTGTCCTACATTCTTGTTATTATATTATATATTGCGGACTTATTTGTGATATCTTGTTTCTCATTGTTTTGAAGGATTATACAACAAAAAAACCCCGTACATCAAAAAGGAATTGGATGACATTCGTGAAGAATGGGCAAAGCTCTTTAGACTACATTTCTTATTGTCCTAAATATGTTGTAATTTATATTATAAGTACGTTAAGTCCAAAACACTAATTTGAAGTTGATGCATGTAATATTTAAACTTGAATGTTATTTAGTGTATGTGTATGAATGCAATTTAATAATGATTAAATATGTGATTTTCTCTGAAATTTGGTGTAAATTATATATTAGTTTGTCAACAAAATCGAAGCCAGGAGGATAGATATATGGCAGGTACCTAAGAGGATGGGAATATTATTAACGGGCATTAAAACAATATATTAGCATTTAATAAAAAAATACTCAATAATATCAACTCTATTAGTACCGTTTTTTTTTTTATAAAAAATGGTACTAATAACAAAGTACCCTTTTTTTAAGAAAAATAGTACCGTTTTGCAGAAAAAACGGTACTAATAGGAAGGCTATTAGTACCTTTTTTTTCAACAAACGGTACTAATAATGACCATTAGTACCGTTTTAAACAAACGGTACTAATAAACAACGCTATTAGTAACGGCTGTAATATTAACGAGTGAAAAGCCTTTGAGCAGAGAAATGATCATCAAGCTTCGTACCTTGTTGGGTATGATTAAATATAGTTAATGAGCCCTTAAGTCGTGACTTGCCCTTTGGATAGTCAAATGATGTCAATATGTACATATTTTTTGTTTTGTTTTTCTTTATGCTTTTTAGGTCTCACAAAGTTCTTATGCGATGCTGAGCTAATCAATTTAGTACTCAAGTGCCTTAACATAATCTTGTAAAAGGTAAGTTGGGACAGACCAGTTGCAAACCATTAGGGAACCAGATCTATGAGGCAGTTATTTTTTCAGTCAGTTTATTTTCAAGGAAAAATTCATTAATATAATCCCAACTATTGGCGTTCACCTAATAAAAAAACGAACTTTGATTAATCCAAAAATGAACCCAACTTTCATGCTTATTTTCCAATTTCGGACCCTCCTAAATTTTAACCTGTAAAATCAAGTAAATCTTGTTAATTATCCGTTTTTTTCTTAACACTAGGAGGTTTCGAGTGGAAGGGATGCTTGTGGTGGTGTTTTCGGGTGGTGCTGCTTAAGCAAAAATCGGATAATTAGCAAGATTTACTTGATTTTACAAGTTAAAATTTAAGAGGGTCCAAAATTGGAAAATGGGCATGAAAGCTGGGTCCATTTATGGATTAATCAAAGTTCGGTCTTTTATTAGGTGAACGCTCGTAGTTGGGATTATTTGTATGAATTTTTCCTATTTTAACAAATTTTTGGAAATAAATACGATGACAGTTGTATTTATGGCAACTGTCTTTTTGGTTGAACGGATAAATATCCTTCAAATATTATGAAGATAACCGTTTTGATTCAAATCTCTTACAAATATATGCTTCTAATTATACTTTCCTTCTTCATTTCATTTCCTTATTTTCTTTATCTTCTATATATTTTCTCGACTATTTTTCTCTCACAAAAACCTAACTCATCTAAATTCTTCTTCTTACTTTCTCTCACATTGTTCAAAGTATCTCTTTTGTGCTCAAAACAGAAGAAATATTCGGTCTCATCATGTCGAAAAGAAGAAGCACACGATTGGTTGAGAAAGAAATTAGTGAATCTCCTAAAATTGAAACGAAGAAAACAAAACAGTTGGTTGACAAGGTTATTGAGTCTGTGATAGAAGATGTGATGGAGGAGGAAGATGTGAACGAAGAGGAAGAAGAAGTTGAATCATGCTCTGCCATATGGAGGATAGCTGACCTTAGTATTTGGGCACTAGAAGATATTGATGGTGGGAGATTATGGCACCATGTCACATCTCACAAATCATATAACAGGTCAGAAAGGTATGACATATGCAGGAGGTGTATTAAAAATGAAGGATAAGGAGACAAGTGATGCTGGTGTTGCTAGGACCAGTACAGAATCAGTTCAGGCAACCTATGCCTTGGTTAAGCAGCTGAGTGATCAGAATCAACTATATGGTAAATTGGGTCACTACACTATGTGCTGCACTTCAAGAATCCTACAGACGAATTGAGGTTCGTCTTGACTAAACAAGAATAATTGGTGGAGAGGATTCTGAAGACAAGGAAGATACATTAGAAGCTGCAGGTGATGCTGATGATGAGGATGCTGAACTTGTATCTGAGAAGGATGAGGAAGAGGATGATGAAGAGAATGCTGCCAGTGCTTCTGAAGAAGAAGAAGATGATGAGACTGAACAAGACTCTTGAGCTGATTGATCTCTTTGCTTTCCTCTTATTTTATCCTATTGTTGCTAACCCCCGCCTTTATTGAATCCTTATTCTAGTTTCCCCCTTCCTTATTTCAAAAACAATATTATTCTGTAATTTGGTTTGCTACTGGTTTGTAATAACTTTCAGGACAAGTAGGTTTGGCACTTTTGCAGGAACAATTGGTTGAATCAGCATCCCTAGAATGCTGTTTGAAATACCTATTTAGCTAAAACTTTATATGATTAGTAGATTAGCTACTGATTGTGTTTAGTTCTTGGTTTCACTATTATGCTTTGACTGTTTTGGTGATGCAAAAAGGGGGAAGCAGGGTGAAGTTCTCATCTCTTCTACCTAATTCAGGGGAAGCAGGTTAAATGAATATTACTAACCTGTGTGTGTTGCAGGAACTAGAAGCAAGATTGATAATCTTGCTAGTGGTGACAAACCTATAAGGTCTGGAAAGAAATTTATTCAAAGCATTTTACTTCTTATCATCCCAACGGCTTGTTTGCTTGAAAAAAAAGTGTGATGAATTTACTGATGTTCTTATTGCAAATACATGTTTAAGTCTAAGAGCTCTGTGTCTAATTAGTATTTGCCCTGGGTACTTAGCAAACTCTTTCTTAAACTGTTGTCAGTTAGTTTTGAACTGGTTTACTTGTGAATGATGCTTAATCTGCAGGAACAATATGACACCAGTTTATTGGATTATAAAGAATTCAAAATTTCTGAAAAAGTCCAAAAATTAAATGATATTATTTACATGGGGAACTTCAAGGTTTGTCATAATCGAAAAGGGGGAATTTGTTGAGTTCCTCGCTCTTGTTTTGATTGATGACAAACCACATTGAACTATTATATTGTATGCAAGTTTCTATTTACATGTGAAGGTACTAAAGAAACAAGTTCAATGATGACAAGATAAAGCTCGAGAAGCCAAATCTTGGAGTTTGCATGAAGACCAAGCTGATAGAGTCTAATTCTTAGGCCTTAGATGCAATGTAAGTGGTATGAAGGTTTACGTATCCACTATAAAGGTTGAGATTACAGAGATGCACTTATTATGGATGACAAGGAACTTAACTTACTTGTCGTACATAGTAATGAGAATACTTGGCTGACTGGAACAATCTAGGAACAGTGCGGAACCAGTCCCCTAGAGTTTACTTCACATATCCGTATTTTAGGAAAGTTTCTTTCCGCGCAAAATTGTTTTTCAAAAATAACACGGATGCTTGGATTAGTATGCAACGCAAATATTCTTATGTATGGCAAGTATGTTATATAATATCGTGCTGATTTTATTTGATTTCAAATAAAATCAGTGAGAATATTTTCCCGGAATTATTTATAAAATTCTAAGAAAAATATTCTCATGCAATATTACATGACATACTAGCTAAAGGCTTATTTAAGTACATTTGCTAGCATACAGCTAAGATAACTTTTGCACAAACAAAAAAACTGAAGATCACGATTTGCAAAAGTTTTGTCTAAGTCTCAACCTCGCATAAACCTCATAACCACATTAATGTTTTAATATTCTCTCTTTTGTAAGCATTTTGGCTAATTCTTTTTGAGAGACAAAGTATTGTAATTTGAGAAGTCTGAGGGTTCAGTTTGCTGGGGAAGTTTATCTGGGATCATCTTCATTGGAACCTTCATAGTTAAGGGTTGAGTCAAACTTCCATAGGTGGAAGTTAGGGAATCATATTGTGCATAGGTGAATAATTGATTGAGCGTAATTCTTATGTTATTCTAAGTTGATTATAAAAGAGTGAGTGAGCGGAGGACGTAGGCTTATTAGAAGTCGAACCTCGTTAAATCTTGGTGTTTTTTTTTATTTCATTGCTTTATTATTTTCGTTGCTTGAGAACTGGTTCTAAACTGTTCTTTTAAATAATCGAAAAATTTACAACAACTTTACAACACTCAATTCACCCACCCTGTTGAGTGTCACTTGCACTTTCAATCCTGACCGCAAATCAATTTTTGAAAATACAGTAACTCCTTTTAATTGATCAAACAAGTCATCAATCCTCGGCAAAGGATACTTATTTTTTATTGTCACCTTATTCACCTCTCTGTAGTAAATATATAACCTCAAACTCCCATATTTCTTCTTCACAAACAGTACTGGTGCTCCCCAAGGTAAAGCACTAGGCCTAATGTAACCTTTTTCCAACAACTCCTGTAACTGCTCTTTCAACTCACTCATTTCAGCAGGCGCTATCCTATAGGGTGCTTTGGAAATAGGTGATGTTCCAGGGACTAAGTCTATGGTAAAGTCAATCTCCCGCTTAGGAGGCATCCCCAGAATCTCTTCAAGAAACACGTCCAGAAAGTCCGTTACTGCCTCAACATCCTCGGGCTTAGCAGTCTCAACATAATCCACATCCCTCACACTATAAAGGTAAATGGGAAAACCTCTCCTCACAAACCTAGCAAACCTCATTACTGACACTATTTTGTTGTGTTTTGGTCTTCTGGTCCTCCAGTAGCTCACCTTCTTACCCTTATTCATCAATGAGATCTTTTGTGGTTCACATAGAATCTCAGCCTTATGTTTTACTCAACCAATCCATCCCTAGGATATGTCTTTCTACACTACTCAACTCGCGCGACTCTCTCTTTCTACTCTACTCAACTTTCAGATATGTCTTTCTCTCTCAATCTCGTTCTAAAATCATCTCACACTCTCTCACTATCACTGTCGTCCCTCCCATTTCACACTAAAATAAATAAGTTACTGTTTTTTTGTTGGTTATTTAATTTTTTTACTATTATTTTTACTTTGAATTCACATTTTTTTCATTGATGGTTTGTTTTTGTTTTTATTTTGGTTGATGCGATTTTTGGGTCGATTTTTGGGCGTGTTTGAGATGAATGTTGGGCGATTTTTGGGTCAATTTTTGGGTGAGTTTCACACGAGTTTCATGTAGATCGAGGTAATTTCTCTTATTTTCTTCCTTATTTTCGATTTTCTTTCATTCTTGTAATTGCATTTTCAATTTTTTTCCATTCTTATAATTTCTCGTATTTTCTTCGTTATTTTCGATTTTTGACACGAGTTCCATGTAGATCGCTTTTTTTGGGTTTCAAGGCTTCGATTTCGAGGGCTTGGATTTTTTTTCAAGTTAGTTTTTTTGTTTAATTTATCCTTTGATTCTGATTTTTGTTTTTGTTGTTTTTATTTGATTCTATTTTGTTTTTGTTGTTTCGATTTGATTGTGGAATGTGGTTTCGATTTGGTTTTAACTCTATTTTGATTTGATTGTGATTGTGGTTTTAAATTTGGTGTTTAGTTGTCTGTTGTTGGTGTTTGTGCTTTGCTTTCGTGTTTCTAGTTTGATTCTTAGGTGGAGCATGGTTTGTGTTTGTGTTTCTGTTTCTGTGTTTGGTGTATTGAATCAGCATATACTACTTTGCTTAATTTGACCTACATAAGTAAGTAATGAAAGATATATAGCACTGTACAAATAACAAATAAAATAATCGATTTAATTTGACCTACATAATAGATTAATCAGAAATAGGATGGTCAGGGGTACAGTGAGCTATTCAAGTACAAACAATGATTGAAGGTAAAATCATGATGATATTTAAAGAGAGTAGATAATGTGACAATTAGTTTCATATGGATGAAGATGAAGTATAAATTATGATTCACTTATTTCATATTCACAGTAAAGTTCATGCACATCACAAGACAAATATGATGACACAAATTCAAAATGCTTAATTAAATTGAATTTGGGTATCTGTATTTGGTGTATTAAATCTATTAAAAGTTGAATTGGTGAGTGAATTGGGTGCTCAAATTAGGGAATTTGCTAATAAGTTTATTAAGATTGAGAAGAAGAAATTAGAAATGATAAGAGAGAATGAAATGTTAAGGAATGAAATGGTGAATAAGAGAATGGAGATGATGTTGCTTAACAATGCTTTTGATGAATAAGGAATTTACTGTTGAATTGACTAACAATGCTTTTGATGTTGCTTCTTCTATTCCTTCTCAAAACAACAAGATGAAGATGAATAATAGTAGTAGTAACAATATTAATAATCCTGATTTATGATGAATAGATTAGTGAATCAAAAAACAAAAAAAGATTTGATTTTTTTTTATTTTGTAGTACAATACACTAAGGAATTGATTAACAATGCTTTCGATGTATGCAATGTTGTTTATTAAGATTCTTTGTATATTCAAAGTAATGCTGTAATTTGGTACTTTGTATTGTTTAGTAGAGAATTATATGTTGTTAAAATAATAGTTTTGTACTTTGGATTAGAAAGAAAATTAGAGTTATTTAGTACAACTTTGTTAAGAACTCATGATACTATGTAAACTATTAATCTATTATAGTATACAGTAGTAAAAAGCTTTAGTTATTATTTAGTCAAAGTACTTCCTTTTATAAGTTGAGACTTTGGGATTCAAATACTACAGGAAAAAACTTGCATATAGTTAAATAGATTGAACACCAATAAGTTAGATTGAAAAACATTGGGGATTTCTCAAATATGCTATGGCTGCTAAATTTATTACATTTACACCATATGTTCTTGATTTATTGGATCTTATCTTCTTTTGTTCTTTGTTGTTGCAGAAGTATCGATTGGGGAACCAAGCTTACAATGAAGCTATTGACAATTCAAAGGAGATTATGTATATAAACATAAACATATGTAGTATGTTTACAAATGAGTGAGTGATAGTCTTGTTATTGTTGTTATTATTGTTGTTGTCTGGTTATTTGTGAGTTACTGTTGCTACCACTGTTGTGTTGCTGCACTTGCCGCCATTGTTGCTGAGTTGCTGCTGTTGCTGTCACTTATCTGCATAATGCTCTTTGAAGTGTTTTTTGTAATATAATTGTAATTGAGGTTGAAAGCATTAATTATTATGTATATATAACATTTGAGATTGATGTTATTATTCTAATGCTGCTATAATGTTGTTATTACAACTATTATACATATACAAACATTATGGCTACAATTTAGCACAAAAAAGCAAAAAAAAAAAAAAAAAATTTTTTTTTGGGTGGTTATTTGGTGCGGTTTTGTAGAAAACCGCAGCAAATAATATTCTTGGTTTATTGCTGCTGCTCCAAGTGCTGCGGTTAAAAACCGCAGCAAAAGTGGATTTTTGTACTAGTGTTAGCTTTAAACTCCACTCCCTCAATTTCAATAGGAACATCTTCAAATCTCTTTGAACACTGCACCTCTTGTCCTAATGGTAACACTATTGACATATTTATTGTATCTACCTTTCCCAACACTGGTTTTAGCTTTTCTAGAATCTTAGTGGATACAAAAGAATACGTTGCTCCCGAATCAAATAAAACTTTAACAAGAATAGAGTGAATAGAAGAAGTACCAGTAATCACATCTTTATTAGCATCAGCTTCACTTACAGCCATCACATTCAGCTTTCCAGTATTTGAGGTCTTAGTCTGTCCTCCTCCATTCCCACTCCCATTCCTATTTCCGACTTGAGGTGTCACCTTTCCTTCCATATTTCCTTGGAAACCCTTTTGATGTCCCCCAGCTGAATTCCCCCTAGATGGAGAATTTTATCCCTCCTTTCCTTTGTTCTTAGAGAAGCACTCATACTCACGGTGACCAAGTTTGTTACACAACCGACAAGTCACTAGGTTTTCTGCACAATCCTTTCTTGGGTGATTGTTAGGACACTTCTTTCAAAGTGAAAGTGATACTTAAGAGAGGGGGTGAATTGAGTGTTGTAAAGTTGTTGTAAATTTTTCGATTAATCAAAAGAATAGTTTAGAACTAGTTCCCAAGCAGCAGAAATAATAAAGCAATAAAATAAAAAACACCAAGATTTAACGAGGTTCGACTTCTAATAAGTCTACGTCCTCCTTTCACTCACTCTTTTATCAATCAACTCATAATAACAAAAGAATTACGCTCAATCAATTATGCACCTATGCACAATATGATTCCCCAACTTCCTCCTAGGGAAGTTCGAGTCAACCCTCAACTATGAAGGTTCCAATGAAGATGGTCGCAGATCAACTTCCCCAGCAAACTGAACTCTCAAAATGCTCAAATTACAACACTTTGTCTGTCAAAAAAAATTAGCCTAAACGCTTACAAAAGGGAGAATATTAAAACATTAATGTGGTTATGAGGTTTATGTGAGATTGTGACTTAAACAACACTTTTGCAAATCGTGATCTTCAGTTTTTTGTCAGTGCAACAATTATCTTAGTTGAATGCTAGAAAATGTCCTTAAATAAGCCTTTTTCTAGTATGTCATGTAATATTGCATGAGAATAATTTCCTTGGAATTATAGAAATAATTCCGGGAAAATATTCTCACTGTTTTTATTTGAAACCAAATAAAATCAGCATGATATTATATAACATACTTGCCATACTAAAGAATATTTGCCTTGCATACTAATCCAAGCATCCGTGTTATTTTTGAAAAAAAATTTTGCGTGGAAGGAAAGTTTCCTAAAATGCAGATGTGTGAAGTAAACTCTTAGGGACTGGTTCAGCACGGTTCCCAGACAGTTCCTGTCAGCCAAGTTTATCTATAATTATGTATGCCAAGTAACTTAAGTTCCTTGTCATCCATAATTAGTGCATCTCTGTAATCTCAACCTTTATAATGCATATATAAACCTTCATACCACTTACATTGCATCTAAGACCTAAGAATTAGACTCTATCAGCTTTTTCTTCATGCAAACTTCAAGATTTGGCTTCTCGAGCTTTATCGTGTCATCATTGAACTTGTTTCTTTAGTACCTGCACATGTAAATAGAAACTTGCATACAATATAATAGTTCAATGTGGTTTGTCATCATTCAAAACAAGAGCTAGGAACTCAACAACTTCCCCCTTTTCGATTATGACAAACCTTGAAGTTGCCCATGTAAATAATATCATTTAATATTTGGACTTTTTCAGAAATTTTGAATTCTTTAGAATCCAATAAACTGGTGTCATACTGTTCCTGGAGATTAAGCATCATTCACAAGTAAACCAGTTCAAAACTAACTGACAACAGTTTAAGAAAGAGTTTGCTAAGTACCCAGGGCAAATACTAATTAGACACGGAGCTCTTAGACTTAAACATGTATTTGCAATAAGAACATCAGTAAATTCATCACACTTGTTTTCAAGCAAACAAGCCGTTGGGATGATAAGAAGTAAAATGCTTTGAAGAAATTTCTTTCCAGACCTTATAGGTTTGTCACCACTAGCAAGATTATCAATCTTGCTTCTAGTTCCTGCAACACACACAGGTTAGTAATTTTCATTTAACCTGCTTCCCCTGAATTAGGTAGAAGAGATGAGAACTTCACCCTGCTCACTAGTACAAAAAACGCAATTTGCTGAGGTTTTTTGCTGGGTATTTGCTTTTGCTGCGGTTTTGAACCGCAGCACTTATAGCAGCAGCAAATAACACCTCAGAAAATGGAGGGAAACAAGGTATTTGCTGTGGTTTTCCAAAGAACCGCAGCAAATAACCCTCTTTCCGTCCTTTTTCTGAAGGGTTATTTTCTGCGGTTAACTCAATAACCGCAGCAAATGTCTCTTTCCCTCCAATTTCAGTTAAGTTTTTTTGCTGCGGTTTATTGAATAACCGCAGCTAATAATACATTTTTTTTAGGTAATTTTCTAAAATTATTTTATGCTCCTAATATTTCGTAATATTTTTTAATTTTTTTTTTTGTAAAAAAGTAATCATTTTATTAACAGAAAGAGAATAATTACAACCTATAGCTTTCTGCGGCAAAACTGACTCAGTTTTGCTCCAAGAAAACCAAAAAAACCCTCGTCTATATACAAGAACACACAGGCTCAACTACTATATATACACCTTCCTAACATAAACCATCCCAAACATAATCCAAACAACCAAATTAAAACCCTTCCTAACAAAACCAAATATATAAACCATCCGAAACAACCCAAAACCTTTAAAAACACTCAGCGGAAGCAAGCAGCATTGTCACGCACACCAACAGCAGTGTCACAGCCACAACAGCGCGCACAGCAAAACAGCAGCGCAAACAGCAAAACAGCAGCAAAACAACAGTTGCAGCAGCGCGCGCAAAACAGCAGCAAAACAGCAAAACAGCAGCAAAACAGCCTAGCCCAGGCCTCACAGCGACCCTCAAGTCGAACCTTTCCTGCAAAAACCAGACAAAACAATGCCAAAAAAGCTGCAGAACACAGCATGACCATCAGTTCTGCAGAAAAGACTGCAGGAACAGTCCATTACATTATGTGCCAAACTGCAGACAAACAGCCACACTGCAGACAAACTACAAAATTTCAACTGACTGGCGAGGCTGCACAACCAACCCTTCCTCCACAACCCACCAATCAGCAGCAAAACCCCAACTCCATACATAACCAGAAAAAAAAAACAACTGCAGAAGAGACTTAGGAACAGTCCACTAACCCAAGCCAAACTGCTTAAGAGACTTAGGAACAGTCCAGTAAACCAATACACAAATTACCAATACACAAATTACGAATACCTAAAAGTTCAATTTTAAACTAAGTCAACTGAATGTACTACTATATTCCTAGCTTCTTCATAAACAATGTGTGTACAAGAATGTCGCAACCTTGTCGCGAACTTGGGTCTGGACAGTTGGTTGAAGATGGCCAAATACAACCACCAGTAAACCACCATTTCCACCTCGTGGATCCCGGAGAAGCAATGTGCATGGTGTTTCCTCCTGCAAAATAGTTCCAGTTGAAGGCCATATGATCAAAAAATAAAGTTAAAAGTACTAAAAAATAAAGTGTAAACTATTACAAAATGAAGTTAAAAGTATGAAAAAAGTTAGCAAACATTACCTCCACATCTGGAATGGGAGGCTCACTTGAAGCTCGGGAAGTCTGTTTTCGCCGGCTTGACTTGTCATGAACTTCATCTTCATTAGGTGAATCTACATCATGAATTCCCACCTTCTCACATAGAGCTTTGAACTTTTGTTTGACCAACTCTTCCACCATTTTTTCCATTTCTGGACTGATCTTCGTTTTTGAAGAACTTGTACAACAATGCAGTCGAATGAAACTAGCAATTCAACTAAATTAAACATTCTGATAAATGAAACAATGTGAGTGCAATTATGAACTTCAAATGTGAGTTGAATTACATAAGAAAAGAAAAAGAAACAATGAACAACCATGCAATCACAACATCCTTAGAATTAACTTATAATCTAAAAATTCAGATTATATAACTCCTTCATAACTAAGGTAGCAATTTTCATTTATATTTCGTTTGTTTCGATGGATAACACTTTTCATGGAAAACAATTTTCTGAGAAAAATTTACCTAAAGTAGTGTTTTTTATTTATAAATAAATTCCCACAATAATATTCACAAAAGACAACATATTGTTCAAGAGTTTAGCACATAAATCTAAATAAACTTATGGTTTGCAACAACAGTTATTGTTCAACAGCACAGAAATACCAACTAATGACTAATTAAAAAAATAATAAAATACAATTTAGTGAATAATTAAACTACCAAAATCAAAAATAACATCAAATTCTGGAAAATTTTAGCCATGACAACCCAATTAAACACTACAACCCAAATTCTGGAAAATTCTGGAAAAGACCGGGAAATTAACTTTCTTAAACTAAATTAAACATTCATAAACAACAAACCCAATAAAAGACACAATCTTTAGATTAATGCAAAAGTAAATCATTAATCAATCTATTATTACTAGATTCACCTAAACAATTACAAAGAAACAGCAAAATAAAAACGCAATAAATAAATAATTAAATAAATAAATAATTCAAACCTTAGCTTGGTGTTTTACAGCGAAAAAGCGTCGAAGATATTGGGAAAGCGTCGACGGCGGCACGAATGGCAGGACGTTGGAGTGAGTTCAGACGTTCGATGAAGTTAGATTTGTGAGTCTGAGTTCGGATGGAAGAATGAGGGAGTTAGGATGCTGAGTGTGAGTTCAGACGGAAGAAAGACGGAAGAGGGAGTTAGGTGTGTGACTGTGAGTTGAGAGAAGAGTGTGAGAGAAGATGGCAGTCGAAGAATGAGGGAGTTAGGTTTGGTTTGAGTGTGAGTTCTTGAGAGAATGAAGAAAGATAAGAAAAAAGAAGGACAATACAACAAAAGAAAAAGGCAGAAAAAAAAAAAACAGTCCCAGCGGGAAAAAAAAAAAGGAAAAAGAAAAAAAAAATTACAGCACTATTTGCTGCGGTTATACAAGAACCGCAGCAAATAATACTCCTTAACAAAAATATCAATTTATTTGCTGCGGTTTTTATAAAACACCAAAAAACCGCAGCAAATAAGGCGCAGCAAAATGTAAATTTTGTACTAGTGGCTTCCCCTTTTTGCATCATCAAAACAGTCAAAGCATAATAGTGAAACCAAGAACAAAACACAATCAGTAGCCAATCTACTAATCATATAAAGTTTTAGCTAAATAGGTATTTCAAACAGCATTCTAGGGATGCTGATTCAACCAATTGTTCCTGCAAAAGTGCCAAACCTACTTGTCCTGAAAGTTATTACAAACCAGTAGCAAACCAAATTACAGAATAATATTGTTTTTGAAATAAGGAAGGGGGAAACTAGAATAAGGATTCAATAAAGGCGGGGGTTAGCAACAATAGGATAAAATAAGAGGAAAGCAAAGAGATCAATCAGCTTAAGAGTCTTGTTCAGTTTCATCATCTCTTATTCTTCTGAAGCACTGGCAGCATTCTCTTCATCATCCTCTTCCTCATCCTTCTCAGATACAAGTTCAGCATCCTTATCATCAGCATCACCTGCAGCTTCTAATGTATCTTCCTTGTCTTCAGAATCCTCTCCACCAATTATTCTTGTTTAGTCAAGACGAACCTCAATTCGTCTGTAGGATTCTTGAAGTACAGCACATAGTGTAGTGACCCCATTTACCATATTTTACATTAGTTGAATCTGATCACTCAACAGCTTAACCAAGGCATACGTTGCATGAACTGTTTCTGTACTGGTCCCAGCAAGACCAGCTGCATCACTTTTCTCCTCATCCTTCATTTTTAATACACCTCCTGCATATGTCATGCCTTTCTGACCTATTATCTAATTTGTGAGATGTGACATGGTGCCATAATCTCCCACCATCGGTATCTTCCAATGCCCAAATACTAAGGTCAACCATCCTCAATATGGAAGAGCATGATTAGCTTTCTCCACCCAGCAGATCATATGTCCTAACATCATAGTAGGGAGGTTGACAGGAATGTGTTCAATGAGGCAGTAAATGAGAACACTATCCATAAACTGTACACTCATGCGGCCTTGTGCTCTTGGACACACAATCTTTTGAGGCTATATTGTGCAATATCCTAATGATTGGTTCCTTTAATTGGCCAATGGTGTACCCCTGCTTGTTGTCAGGTGGACTGGTAAAGAGTCTGGTCTGGATCTGTTCTGTTGTGACTCCTTTTACAGAAGGCCAATTTTCTCTGGAGTAAACATCAAGTCCCTTTGTAGGAACTTTGAGAATCTCAACCAATTTCTTTTCAGATAAATTTATGGGAGTATCTTTAACAAAGGAGAAATAGGATCCGTCATCTTTAGTATACTGGTGTGAGTAAAATTCTTCAACTAGGGGGATGAAAACATCTAAATCTTTTGCAAACAACACAGAACATTTCTGAAAATCGAAGGCCTCCTTAACCTCAATCAAGAATTTTCGTGCAACCCAACTTTTGCAACAAAAAATCCTACCAAAATTTGCACATCTTTCACATTACATAGAGGTTTAAGAGTGGTAGACTTACTTTTCTTAGATTTCATGCTTGAAGAGATCACAACATCAGATTGCTTTCTCTTTTTCCCGGTTGTAGTTTGGTCTGTTTGTGCTTGTTTCATGATAGCCTTCCCCTTGGATGCTTCTGCACCCTTTTTAGTAACCGTTTTCACACGAGTACCCTTTACCATTTTCTTTGTGTTTTCTTTCTCAGTGGTTATCTCAACTTCGTCTTCTTCTTCAGTAACTTCCTTGATCCTTGATTTCTCAATTGGTTTGGGAGTGGTTTTAGGCGTGGGTGTTTCAGATTTTGTGTTTTGTGGTTTAGTAGCCTTCTTCTCAACTTTCTTAACCGTTTTTATGACGGTTTCTTGGTGGTAACTTTTCTTTCCTTCACTTGTTCTGTATCAACTTCCTCCATTGGTTCAACTTCCCTTTCTTCTGATTCAAATTCTTCTTTCTGCGGTAAAAAAGCGAAGCAAAAGGTAGGCTTTTGACCGCAGCATAAAGGTTTTTTTCCACTAGTGATTGTAGTACCTTGAACATCGTTTTAGTGGGCCCGACATGTCCTCGATAAGGTGATGAGTGGTAATGATGAAGAATTCCGTAGACTTCCCAATCAGGTACACACCTGCGATATAAACCATCTGCACACTCACAAAACAAGTTAGGGTCTTCCCAAAAATAACGCCTAACATCATGTAGAAACCTTTGCCATTGCTGATAAGTAAGATCGGGGGGTAACACTCCTCCAACTACATAATTAGCATAATGAGCAAACCATGGAGTATTAGAAAGCATAACTAAAAGATGATCATCATGAAAAGAATCATCAATGGGGGTTGAAATAACCCCATTTTCTTACCGAATTCTAGATAAATGATCTGCTACCACATTTTCTACACCTTTCTTGTCAAGTATTTCTAGGTCAAACTCTTGAACAAGTAAAATCCATCTAATAAGTCTTGGTTTTGCTTCTTTCTTTCCAAGTAAGTACTTTAGAGAGCTGCATGGTCAGTATAAATAATAACATTCAAACCAATATGATAAGAACGGAATTTTTCCAGAGCATATATTATAGAAAGCAGTTTCTTTTCAGTTGTTGCATAATTTATCTGAGTTGGGTCTAAACTCTTACTAGAATAGTAAATAGCATGCAAAATCTTAACTTTCATTTGAGCTAACACTACACCTACAGCATAATCGCTAGCATCACACATAATTTCAAAAGGTAATTCCCAATCACGTCATTGAATTATAGGTGCTCAGATTAGTGCTTGTTTGATCAAATTAAAAGATTTAAGACATTCATTAGTGAATTTAAACTCAGTGTCTTTTAATAGCTATTGAGTCAAGGGTTTAGCAATTTTCAAAAAATCTTTAATAAATCAGCCATAAAATCCTGCATGACATAAAAAACTTCTGACACCTTTGAACAGGCTATCGCACACCTCTCAAAAATAACCGAACAACTCTAACTAATATAGCTAGGGAAGTAGGGATCGAATCCTCAGGGAAGCTATTAAATTCTACTAGTTCTAAAAAGCCTAAAGCGTGTAAGGGGCCTTGGTGGAAATTTCGGTAAATTATTTCTAAAACTAAGAAGACTGAGAATAAAACTAGAGAAATGACAGGAAATTATGGAATAAAATCTATTAATGAGAACCTAGGGCTATCGGTTCACTATGATCAATCAACAAACTCAATTAACGCTCACTAATCAATTCATTGGCATTCATTGAACTAGGGCTCACTAATTCTCTCGAACTTAGACTCCCTCAAAACTCCTTTACCGGCTCTCGCTCGCATAAATTCGTTTTTGCCTGTTATTCAGTGGTCTAATTGTGGTAATCTTACCTCTTGGCCTCGATTTCAACAATAACCTAACTTGCAACTAAATCTGGCAGCAATTTAATTGCAATCACTAGAAATCAATAATAGGAATTCAATTAGAAGCCAAGAACTAATTAGAAAACATAAATTAAATACAAACCATGATCATAGATCCCCTAACCCTAGAGAAAACGACTACTCACTCATAATTGAGGGAACAAAAACAAAATTGAAATCAAACAACATGATCATGAACAAAGAATTAATTAAAACTAGAATTAAAACTAAATTAACTACTAACAAAACTAAATTAAGAATCAAAAATAGCAAAATTAATTAATCTAAACTAAAAACTAAGAAACTAAGGAGAATCATGAAATTAAAGGAATTAAAAAGAATAAGGAAAGAATTTACCAAAATAATGATTGAATTGCATTAATCGAAAGCTTGAATTGTTGAACAAAGTAATTAATCCTAAAATTCTAGAGAGAATAAGCAATTTTGGATTCCTAGGTCTAAAAGTATGATAAAAACTAGGTAGGGTCGTGCCCCCTTTACATTGAGTATATATAGGATTTGGGGTTTTAATTAATTAAAACCCACGAAGGAAAACCGCACGGAAAGAAAAATCGGGCACCAAAATGTTGCACCTGCGCCCGCATAAAAGGAATTGGATTCCTTCCCTGCGCCCGCAGCCCCTGTGGTTTGCAAATTTTGAAGCTGCTGAGCTATGATGCGCCCGCAAAGAACAGATAATTATTAGGGGTTGCGCCGGCATGAAGCTTATACAACTAAATTTTGACGATTTTCCTTAATTCTTTGCTCGAGTCTTCAAATCTCGTTCGTAACTTGGCATGCATCCTGAGGCAAGTGCCTTTTGACTCGTTTTAGCTTCTAGCGACTTCATAACTCCCTATTACGCTCCTGTAACATATAAAACAAACCGAAAACCACGCGTAATAACCGAAAGACTGTAAAATAACCGGAAAAGGTTCTAAAAGTCAACTAAAGAAGCTAAAACCGATCCAAAACTTAACTTAACATCCAAAGACGATATTTAATCAAAACGAAGCCACAAACTTAATTATTTAGCACAAGAATCAACCGAAAATGAGGGAAAAACGCAACATAAAACACGTATATCAAATTCCCCCAAACCGAACCTTTGCTCGTCCCGAGCAAAACACAACGAAATTGACTACACCCCATAAAAACAAAGTAAGCATCATAACTCAAGAGAACATCCGAAGACACATGGATCAAGGCCAGCCAATCAAGCACCCAATTACCGTCCTTCCTAAATATGGGTCAAACAAAACCAACCAAGCAAGTTTAATGAATCAATGACTAGAGTAGCTCACGGTTGTCACTCCACACAATTAATGATGAGCCTATAACAATGAAGCTCTTACCCTCACCTCCCAACCAAATGTGGAATGCAATGCAAAATGTATTTAATTGCAATTTTAAGAACCCGAAACCCACATCTCACACCTCATGCAAGTGTTTGAGGGTATCCACTCATCCTAAATGTCGACTCGGAATGCAATTAATACTCTATGACCTTGACAAAGGATTCACTTCACAATAACCATAGCAAGCGCACGAAGATTAAAAGGACTTTAATAAGCTTGTAACGTGGCTAGTGTGATGGGTAGGATAAAAATTTGGGATAATGTGGTGGAATGCGGGGTATACGCATATAAAATCGAGGAAAATCATCAACATTCTCCATCATCCAATTCAACCAAATCTAACCAAACTTTTCTTCATTTTTCACATCAACACCATACTTCTCATAATTCAATCATCAACCACTATTTCACAAACTTTAAACTTCTTTGTTTTTATTTCAGCTTTTTTTTTTTCATCTTTATTATGCTTTCATAAAAAAAATTTCTTCACTTTATTTTTCATGCATAATAAAACNAAAAAATTTCTTCACTTTATTTTTCATGCATAATAAAACATAGTTTCATGACTCTTAATGATTTGTTTTTGCTTAAAATTCAATAAACAATAAACATAATCATCACACATACAAAACTAGGCAATGAATAAAATATGACTTTTTAATTAACTACAACAGCCTAGACATTGGTATGCAGAGCCTTATATGTGAAACTTTATAATTTAACTTTCAACCTACATTTCCAACTA
Organism: Suaeda aralocaspica; assembly: GCA_016808085.1. Taxonomy (NCBI): domain Eukaryota; kingdom Viridiplantae; phylum Streptophyta; class Magnoliopsida; order Caryophyllales; family Amaranthaceae; genus Suaeda; species Suaeda aralocaspica. The sequence continues at coordinate 6,761,416 of PYUH01000055.1, read as the reverse complement.
TTTCACCATCAATCCTCCATAACACCCTTCAAAATTTTATTTTAACAACATCGCAACTACTTCAACTCCCCCAAACCAAGTTTGGGCATATAATGCATTATGTAATAGGGCTAATAGGCTTGTAATGTGGCTAAAATACAAATGAAAGGGATAAAAGCTCAAAACATGGGATCAAGGGAAAATATAAATGTGGGAAATGAAATTCTGAAGCTCAAAAGAAGAAATGAGAGCATTTTATCATGCGCAACATACACGGAATCCATGATTAAAGTTACTAGAATCCAAAGTCAAACCCAAGATCATAATTGCACCAGGAACTAACCACACATGAAAAGAAAATATGAATGAATTTATATTCAAAAGTGAATCAAATCCTCCCGCTAACACTGTTCAAGTCTAAGATCCAAACAAGATTGAGAAGAGTTGATCAATAAAAGGAAATCAAGCAATCAAATTCAAGTCATAGCCAACAAATCACACATGTGGATCCATCCGCAGTCAAGAGTCATAAGGTTTTCAAAATAAGCATAGGGGTCCAGAAGTAGTCAATTCCGACAATAAAACTCAACTGGACACGAGTAATCCATTAAGTTAATTCTCTCTAAAGTTGAACCTAAGAAAACAGTACAATCTTTTTGGTCACATGTAAACTCCCATTCCTAACGAATGGTACAAACCATGGAACAGTTCTAAGAAAGCAATAAAACTAAACTAAGAAAGCAGTTAAAACTAACTAAGCGCACAAAACAAAACAAAACAAAAGAGAAGTTGGAATGATCTAACCAAGCCGGTATCAGTTCCTAACAGGAGTCCAACTAAGTACTGAATCAATAATACATCCCGCTCAAAATAAATCCTGAAAAGGAAAAGAAACAAACCAATATCCAAAGAAAAGGGTAAAAAAATAAGAGGAAAAAGAAAAAGAAAAAGAAAAAAGAAAAAAAAATTAAGAAAACAAAGCAATAATGAAAAAAACTAAGAAAAAAGTACAAAAATACATAAATCCTCCCCCCAAACCAAAATTTTGTCCCGTCCCGGGACAAATAACCATGCAAAGCAGAGGAAGGAGGTGATGCGGAGCTCTACTGACCGTGTGTAGGTGGCCAGTTGGGATAGTTCGGGAATCTCTGAACGGTCCTAGCTGCAACATTGCTCGTGTGCTCCCTCCACTGGACTCTCTGTAGCAAATCAACATCAGAACGGAGTCCTCGAAGTGAATGATCTATCCTGTCGAACCGCTGCTGGTTATAGAGATGCATATCATCAAATCGGTTCATTAGGGGAGTCATGTCGAATGTGGAGGAGGAGTGACCAGCATAGCTATGTCGTGGTGGCTCAGGTCGTGGTGGAACTGGTGGACGTTGGGCCTGGCCGCCTGCTTGCTGAATTAGGTTGACCATCTGCACGGCCTTCTTCTCTGAATCTGCCCTCTCCTGTAGTGGGATGTTGTCAGGTGGGATTTGCCAAGGGTTCTGGCCGTTTGGGTGCTCCTGGTAGGTGAGGCTAACATAGGCATTAGGCAGGTAGCACCATGAAATTTCCCTAGCACACCAAACAAACCTCTCTGTGTGCCCTCTCTAATAATGTCTGAGGAAGTTAGCAGCTCTCAGGGCAGTCGTGTCAAGGTAGCGGTTTTCCTCGATCGGGTTTAGCTGGTGGACCTGCTCAGTATGACCTAGAGTGAGGGCCAACCATGTAATCATGCCACCGATATAGATAGTGCCGGTACGTGTTAGTGATCCCCTCTGCAATTTCAACAAACCGGCGGGCTAGAAAGAACCCGAAGTTATAATGGAGAGGCTGTCTGGCATATCCCTCTGTCACCATCCATAATAGTCTGATCTCATCAAGGTAAACTTGCCCTAATTCTCCTCTAGAAAATAAGCAGTAAACCATGAACCGCAGGAAATACTAAAGGGCAGGGTGTTGTACCTCTGATGTTTTGGCGGTGGTAGAAGTGAAGGTGGAGCTGCCATCAGTGATTCTCTCCCACCACGCTCCCTCAAAATACGGTCCCCACTCATGCTCAACTGTAAACCAAACTGCATTTTCGGGGTTCCATAGAAACCTCTCATTCAGTTCATCAACATCCATCTCATAGTACTGCCCGAAGATGGTAAAGTTGATGTGTGTCTTTCTTTCAGCACTAGGGGTCTCCTGGGAAATATGGAAGTGGTAACTGGATAGGAACTCCAAGGTGAGCTCACAGTATGTGTGTGGGACCTGCTGGGTTTTTCCATCCGGACCGGGCATAGTGGCATTGATCCAGTTTCCCCATCCAATCCGGTAAGTCATTCGCATCACTTGATCGGTGATACCAAACTTGTCACATGTTTCTTTGTGGAAGAACCGTGTGGACCTGATTGTTCTTTTGCAGAGCTTATCAAGACGTTTCTACCTGTCCTGAAGATTCTGAGGTGGTGTTTTGGAGGAGGATGGCTGCTTTCCCTTGGAAGCTGAAGAGGATGCCCCGGTTTTCTGAGACTTCTTGGGGCCTCTGCCAAGTAGTTTGCCAATTGATTTCCTCATGATCCTACAAAACATATGCAGGAAAGACAGGGATTAGCATTCCATTAAAGCAAGTCTCGGAACCAAAATCATGCCAATCATGGAAGCGTAAAGAGTAATGAGATGTGAAAGCATGATCAAAGAAAACAATCAAGGCATTATAGTCATCATACAATCAAAGTTACAAACAAGATTCTGCGGAAATTTTGGTATGACCCGTTTGTAAATGCAACTAAACCAATGAGAACTACAAAGTTCTAATCAACTAAAGCCAAGAGTGCAACCAAAAACATTCAAACTTAAGCATTACTTGCATACTACGCCTCTAGAACCAACATGTCCAAGCTCATATTCATAAAAGAGCATCAAGTGCAACACCAAAAACCAACTTCCACCATTATATGAACTTAACCATTAATGCCTTAAACATATCCAAACAACTTCAATGAGACTTTAAGAACAAGTAAGAATGACTAGTTAAAATAAGTAGCAACTACTAACCATTTTATAAGCATAAAGTTCAATATGAAAGTTACTAGTAAAAATTCATGAGCAAAGCTAGAATTCTAAGTAAGCTAGAATTCATGAAATAATCCAAAGCATGATTTTAAGCATTCTAAAGACTTTAAACATGAATTTAACTAGTTATCACTCCTAATTAACAACAACTTCATGAGTAATCATCAAAAATTTCATGGAAATCTTACTCAACAATAAAGCACAAAAACTTCCAATTACTTATAATTAACAACTCCAAACATGATAATGAAGCATAAAAATTGCTATTAAACACTCATGAACAACAACAATCAAATTTAGAGTGATCAATTAAATTCGTAATAAAAATACCCAAAAATTGAAAATTCATGAAAACTTCATAAAACTTTAAAAAAATTGGATAAAAAGGAAGTTTTACCGTAGTAGATGATAATAGAGTAAGAAATTTGAAGAAGTTTGAAGAAGCAACCCAAAAATCAAGCCCGAAATATTTCGATTTTTCGAACCCTAGGTTGTGCAATTCGTGATTTTTCTTCCAAATTTTAACTCCAAGATGTTGTTTAGAGTAGTGAGAGGACTGTTATGTTAAAATTCGAAGTGATTTGGAGTAGTATGGAGTGAGTTATGGTAATTTGAAGTTGAAGGTGTTTAGGGGTTTTAATGGTGTGGGAGAGGAAGAAGAAGATAGATTGAGAGTTTAGGAAATTAAGAGATGAAAATAAAATTAATATTAATAATAAAAAGATATAATAATAATAATAATATAAGTATAGTAATATTAGGGGGGCCGAAAAAAAATAAAACAAGCATAAATTATGAGGCCACACGCGAAAAAAAAAAAAAAAAACAAAAAAGAAAAAAGACGAACGGGTGTCCGCAGGAGCACCCTGCGCCCGTAGCGAAGAAAAGAGGGATGAAGGTTGCGCCCGCAGGTGCAGTCTGCAGAAAGTTTCAAACTCACTGTTTTAAAATGCGGGCGCATAGAAGAAACTACAATTTGACCGCTGCGCCTGCAGGTCTTCGCTGCAGCTCTATTTTGCTGATTTTTTTCTTTTTCTCCCTAATTAATGAATTAACTTATAAATTATTATTATTATCATTACTTAAGCACGTTTTTACTCTTAAACACTTAGACCCTTAGCTAGGCTTCACAAAATCAAAACAAAAGTTAAACTAAGCTAAACTAAATTACGAAAGCACACAAAAACACGCAAAAACATGCAAAAAACAGAAAAGAAGGGATAGAAAGCTCGGGTTGCCTCCCGAGGAGTGCTATTTTAAGGTCACTAGGTTGACCATGGCTGCATTAGTGATCAAGGTGTCTTAGGATCATCGAGTTGGATAACTTCAACCAAACTGATGACATCTCCTTCATAGTATGCCTTCAACCGTTGACCGTGAACCTTGAATATTTCACCCTTTTCACTTTGAACTTCAACATACCCAAATTTGTNGAACTTCAACATAGCCAAATTTGTTAACATTTATGACTGTAAAGGGGCCACTCCATCTAGATTTCAGCTTTCCAGGGAATAATCGAAGTCTTGAGTTAAACCAATATAACCTTATCACCGACTTGAAACACCCTTTTCATGATTCGTTTATCGTGCCATCTTTTCGTCTTTTCTTTATAAATTTTGGCACTATCATAAGCTCCTAGCCGAAATTCATCTAATTCATTCAACTGTAGCAACCGTTTTTCACCCGCAAGCTTAGCATCCATGTTAAATTCCTTGATTGCCCAATAAGCTTTGTATTCAAGTTATACTAGAAGATGGCACGCTTTTCCATAAACCAATCTATATGGGGAAGTGCCAATTGGAGTTTTAAATGTTGTTCTATACGCCCAAAAAGCATGATGAAGCTTGCTACTCCAATCCTTTCTCGATTTCGCAACCGTCTTCTCTAGAATGGACTTGATTTCTCGGTTTAAAACCTCGACTTAACCACTTGATTGTGGGTGATATGCCAATCCCGTCCTGTGGTAAACACCGTATTTCTCTAGCAACTTATCCAACCTTTTCTCATGAAAGTGCGTTCCCCTATCACTGATGATAACTCTAGGGACTCCGGACCTAGGAAAAATAACCTGCTTAAACATTCTTAAAACGGTGTTAGCATCACTATGGGGAGAAGCAATTGCTTCCACCCACTTGGAAACATAATCCACAGCGACCAATATAAAACGATTACCATTAGAAGAAGGGAATGGACCCATATAATCAATACCCCAAACATCGAAGATTTCAACTTCTAAAATACCTGTTTGAGGCATTTCATGCCTTTTTGAGATATTACCTGTCCGTTGGCACGAATCACAAGACATGACAAAGTCTCTAGCATCCTTGAGTATCGTAGGCCAATGGAAACCGGATTGCAATACCTTAAACATCGTTTTGGTGGGCCCAGCATGTCCTCCATAGGGTGATGAGTGGCAATGGTGCAAAACTCCATAGACATCCCAATCTGGTACACACTTGCGATATAAGCCATCTGCACACTCACGAAACAAGTTAGGGTCATCCCAAAAATAACGCCTAACATCATGTAAAAACTTTTTCCGTTGTTGATAAGTAAGATCGGGAGGTAACACTCCTCCAACTACATAATTAGCATAATCAGCAAACCATGGAGTGTTAGAAATCACGGCTAGAAGATGGTCATCAGGAAAAGAGTCATCAATAGGAGTTGAAATCTCCCCATCTTCATATCGAATCCTAGATAAGTGGTCTGCAACCACATTCTCTGCACCTTTCTTGTCACGGATTTCTAGATCAATCTCCTAAACTAGCAAAATCCACCTAATAAGCGTCAGTTTTGCTTATTTCTTTCCAAGTGAGTACTTTAAAGCTGCATGGTCAGTGTAAATAATAACTTTTGAACCTATAAGATAAGAGCGAAATTTATCGAGAGCGTACACTATAGCAAGCAGTTCTTTTTTAGTTGTGGCATAGTTAATTTGAGCTAGATCTAAAGTCTTACTAGCATAGTAGATAGCATGCAAAATCTTGTCTTTCCTCTAACCTAACACGACACCTACAACATAGTCATTAGCATCACACATAATTTCGAAAGGTAATTCCCAATTAGGTGATTGAATGATATTGGTGCTGAGATTAGTGCTTGTTTGATCAAAATAAAAGATTCAAGGCATTCATCGGTGAATTTAAACTCGACATCTTTTAATAGCAGTTGGGTTAAGGGTTTAGCAATTTTAGAAAAATCTTTGATGAATCTACGGTAAAACCCTGCATGACCTAGAAAGCTTCTCACACCTTTTACACTTACTGGTGGAGGTAATTGTTCAATAACTTGGATTTTAGCTTTATCTTCTTCGATACCTCTTTCAGAGAATAGATGTCCTATGACAATTCCTTCTGTCACCATAAAGTGACATTTCTCCCAATTGAGGACCAAATTCACCTGTTCACATCTTTTAAGTACTTTAGTTAGGTTAGCCAAACATGAATCAAAATCAGTACCATAGACACTAAAATCATCCATGAAGACTTCCATGCAAGACTCTATGAACTCAAAAATTATAGCCATCATACATCTTTGAAAGGTAGCAGGTGCATTACATAGACTAAAAGGCATTCTACGGTAAGCAAAAGTGGCATAGGGGCATGTAAATGTAGTTTTTGATTGATCATCAGGATGGATAGGTATTTGGAAGAAACCATAGTAACCATCTAGATAGCAAAAATATTTATTAGTTGCTAGCCTTTCTAACATTTGATCAATAAAGGGGAGAGGGAAATGATCCTTTTTGGTGGCAACATTTAATTTCCGGTAATCAATGCATATTTGCCAACCTGTAACAACCCTAGTGGGGATAAGTTCATTTTAATCATTTCACACAACAATTGTTCCCCCCTTCTTAGGGACTACCTGCACTGGACTTACCCATTGAGAATTTGGCACAGCATAAATGATACCTGCATCAAGAAGTTTGAGAACCTCTTTCTTCACCACTTCCTGCATGTAAGGATTTAGTATCCTTTGTACCTATATACAAGACTTATGGCCTTCTTGTAGATGAATTCTATGCATGCAAAAATCAGGACTTATTCCAGTTAGATCATCAAGTGTATAACCAATAGCCTTTTTGTGAGTTTTAAGCACAGCAAGCAACTTTTCAAGTTGACTATCAGTAAGTTTAGAGCTAACTATGACTGGATACATCTCGGCATGATCTAGAAAAGCATATTTCAAATTAGGGGGAAGGGGTCTCATTTCGGGCTGTGTTACCTCTTTTATGGCATATGATTGTTGAGGCAATGATTGATACCTTTGGCTCTCCTCTAAAGTCATCTTCTCATTGTTCAATTCATGGCCTATAGCATCAATTTCCGAATCGCCTTCACCCGCATTGGCATCTAAACACAAAAGGGCCTCTAGGGGATCCTTTGTAAGGGATCGAGGCATTAGTAAGATTGAATGTCACTTTGTCATCCCCTAAAGAAAGATTTAAACTTCCATTTTTAACATCAATGACGGCACCTGCAGTATGTAAGAAAGGTCTACCTAGAATGATGGGTATATGAGCATCCGATCCTCATCATTATCAAGGACAACAAAGTCAACAGGAATAAAAAAATTTCCTACTCTAACAGGTACATCTTCAAAAACACCCTTAGGGTATTTTACAGTTCTATCCGCCATCTGCAAAGTAACCTTAGTAAATTTAAGTTGTCCCATTTCAAGCTTCTTACAAATTGATAAGGGCATCACACTTACACTAGCTCCTAAATCACATAGAGCCTTATCAATAAATAGAGGACCTATATTGCATGGAATTGAAAAACTACCAGGATCCTTCAACTTAGGAAGAGATTTGTTTTGAAGGATCGCACTGCATTCCTCGTTGAGTGCAACTGTCTCTGTTACATTCAACTCACGTTTCCTGCTTAAAATATCTTTCAAAAATTTAGTATAAGTAGGCACTTGAGTAATTAAATCAGTGAAAGGCACAGTAACTTGCAAATTTTTAACTATTTCAAGGAATTTACGAAAGTGATTATCGTTCTTACTCCTGGTTACCCTGTTCGGAAAGGGTAACGATACCTTTGAGGGAGGAATTGTATCAGTAACTGAATCTGCAGGTGGAGCTTGCTTCTTTGATGCTTCCTTCTCCTTTGGCACATTATTCTCCTTTCCTGCAGCTACTTCCTCAAGGTCTTCAATAACAACCGAACTAGTCTTCTTTGTTCCATCTGCAGCCTTGTTAGCATCATCATCAGGCATTCTAGGACCTTCATAGTAAGTACTGCTCCTTGTTGCAATGGAATTGCAATGATCACGAGGTGGATTGCTTGATGAAGTATTTGATGGAACAGGTTGAGGAGGAAGTTGCCTTGTTTCCTTTGTGCTGATGATTGAGCAATTTGTGCTACTTGAGTCTCCAATTATCGATTGTGGGCCTGCGAAGCTTCCATGGCTTTCTGCATTTGCATCAGCATATTATTCAGTTCTGAAATCTCATTGCTAGATGGCTGTGGAGGTGCTGGGAGTGGTGCCGGAAGTGGTGGTCTACTGAAACCCGGTGGTTAAGGTGGAGCAAACCGTTGAACCTGTTGCTGTTGTTGTGGTACAAAATGTGGCTGTTGCTGCGGATTTTGAACATTGCTAGTATTCTTGTAGGAGAAGTATGGATGATCTTTCCAACCAGGATTGTAGGTGTTGGAAAATGGGTTATTCTTGTAAGCTTGAAATGCACATACTTGCTCCATAGAACTATGACATGCTTGCATACTATGCCCAAAAGAACCACATAAATCACAAAACACATCAGTAGCTCCCGAAAGTGCATCCATCGCAGCTACCGTCGTTGGATTGGAGGATGGTGTGTTGATTTTATCTAGCTTCTCATGAATTGCATTGGTTTGTGAAGCCAAACTCTCATATTTGTCATCTATCACATGTTTTCCTCCTCTCTTAGCATGTCCTCTAGGATTACCAAATTGAGAATTATGAATGGCAATCTCCTCAATTAAATCATAAGCAGCATTAACTTCTTGGTTCATAAATCGACCACTAGCAGCAGAATCAAGCAAAGTTCTACTCTCATTACCCAAGCCATTATAGAATGATTGCACTAAAACCACTTCTCAAGTCCATGATGAGGGCACATTCTCAATAAATCCTTAAATCTCTCCCATGCATCATAAAGAGTTTCATCTGTTTCTTGGTTAAAATTCGTAATTTGACTCCTAAGTTGTGCAGGCTCCGGAGGATAGTACTTCCTTTGAAAAGCAAGAGCCAAGTCATCCCAACTATTAATAGTATCCATGTTTAGACCATTCAACCAAGATCGAGCTTTCTCCTTTAATGAAAATGGAAACATCGTACGTCGTATGTAATCTTGAGATACACCAGCTTGCTTGATTGTATTGCAGTACTGAATGAAGTTATTCAAATGTAAGTTCGGATCTTCTTTCATTGTGCCTGCAAACTGATTCCTTTCAACCATGTTCACCAAAGATGGCTTCAATTCGAAATTCAGGGACTCTATATCAGGAACTCGTTATCCACCTCCCACTGTTGCAGAACTCGGCTGAGAATAGTCTTTTAAGGACCTTGCTGGTGGTGGCGACGGCGGCGGTGCATCATCCCGTGGTGGGTTGTTCTCGTTGAACTGTGATCCTGACATCTCTTCCTCTTTATCTGAACTATCGGAAATATTCAACTCAGCAAATAATTGTGTCAAACAACCAGGTTTCGTTCAGAAAGAATGCTTCTTCGTGATCTCCACTTCCTTCTACGACTCCTCTTATGCAACGATCTTTCCGGTTCAGGGTCAATCCAAACCGGTATACAACCTAATACATGCACACAATCGAAACTCGAAACCGAAATGTGAACTACCTCAAAGAACATGAAGGTTCCTTGAGGTAAGAAAAATAAAATCAAAAATAAAGATAAAAGAACACTTTAAACCCGACTAATCGAATTAAAAATTGCCTCCCCGGCAACGGCGCCAAAATTTGAACAGGCTATCGCACACCTCTCAAAAATAATCGAGCAACTCTAACTAATATAGCTAGGAAAGTAGGGATCGAATCCTCAGGGAAGCTATTAAATTCTACTAGTTCTAAAAAGCCTAAAGCGTGTAAGGGGCCTTGGTGGAAATTTCGGTAAATGATTTCAAAAACTAAGAAAACTAAGAATCAAACTAGAGAAATGACGGGAAATTATGGATTAAACTCTATTAATGAGAACCTAGGGCTATCGGTTCACTATGATCAATCAACAAACTTAATTAACGCTCACTAATCAATTCATTGGCATTCATTGAACTAGGGCTCACTAATTCTCTCGAACTTAGACTCCCTCAAAACTCCTTTACCGGCTCTCGCTCACATAAATTCGTTTTTGCCTATTATTCAGTGGTCTAATTGTGGTAATCTTACCTCTCGGCCTCGATTTCAACAATAACCTAACTTGCAACTAAATCTGGCCACAATTTAATTGCAATCACTAGAAATCAATAATAGGAATTCAATTAGAAGCCAAGAATTAATTAGAAAACATAAATTAAATTCCAACCATGATCATAGATCCCCTAACCCTAGAGAAAATGGCTACTCACTCATAATTAAGGGAACAAAAACAAAATTGCAATCAAACAACATGATCATGAACAAAGAATTAATTAAAACTAGAATTAAAAACTAAATTAACTACTAACAAAACTAAATTAAGAATCAAAAATATCAAAATTAATTAATCTAAACTAAAAACTAAGAAACTAAGGAGAATCATGAAATTAAAGGAATTAAAAAGCATAAGGAAAGAATTTACCAAAATAATGATTGAATTGCATTAATCGAAAGCTTGAATTATTGAACAAAGTAATTAATCCTAAAATTCTAGAGAGAATAAGCAATTTTGGATTCCTAGGTCTAAAAGTATGATAAAAACTAGGTAGGGTCGTGCCCCCTTTACATTGATTATATATAGGATTTGGTGTTTTAATTAATTAAAACCCACGAAGTAAAACCGCACGGAAAGAAAAATCGGGCACCAAAATGTTGCACCTGCGCCCGCATAGAAGGAATTGGATTCCTTCCCTGCGCCCGCAGCCCCTGTGGTCTGCAAATTTTGAAGCTGCTGATCTATGATGCGCCCGCATAGAACAGATAATTATTAAGGGTTGCGCCCGCATGAAGCTTATACAACTAAATTTTGACGATCTTCCTTAATTCTTCGCTCGAGTCTTCAAATCTCGTTCGTGACTTGGCACGCATCCTGAGGCAAGTGCCTTTTGACTCGTTTTAGCTTCTAGCGACTTCATAACTCCCTATTACGCTCCTGTAACATATAAAACAAACCGAAAACCACGCGTAATAACCGAAAGACTATAAAATAACCGGAAAAGGTTCTTAAAGTCAACTAAAGATGCTAAAACCGATCCAAAACTTAACTTAACATCGAAAGACGATATTTAATCAAAACGAAGCCACAATCTTAACTATTTAGCACAAGAATCAACCGAAAATGAGGGGAAAACACAACATAAAACACGTAGATCAACCTTTTACACATACTGGTGGAGGTAATTATTCAATAACTTGAATTTTAGCTTTATCAACTTTAATACCTCTTTCAGAGACCAAATGTCCTAAATAAATCCTTGTGTCACCATAAAATGACATTTTTACCAATTAAGGACCAAATTCACCGGTTCACATCTTTTAGGCACTGTAGTCAAATTAGCCAAACATGAATCAAAATTAGTACCATAGACACTAAAATCATCCATGAATACTTCCATAATGGACTCTATGTACTCGGAAAAGATAGCCATCATACAACGTTGAAAATTAGTAGGAGCATTACATAGACGAAAGGGCATACTACGATAAGCAAAAGTACCATAAGGACATGTAAACGTTGTTTTCGATCTATGATTTGGATGAATGGGTATTTGAAAGAAACCTGAATAGCCATCTAGATAACAGAAATATTTGTTCTTTGCTAACCTTTCTAACATTTGATCAATAAAAGGGAGAGAGAAATGATACATTTTAGTTGCAACAATTAGTTTTCCATAATCAATGCACATTCTCTAGCCTGTAACAGCTATAGTAGGAATAAGTTTGTTCTTATCATTACGCATAACAGTTGTTCCTCCCTTCTTACGGACTACCTGTACTGGACTTACCCATTGAGAATCTGGTACAGCATAGATGATACCTGCATCAAGGAGTTTAAGAACCTCTTTCTACACTACCTCCTGCATATTAGGATTAAGTCTCCTTTGTCCCTGTATACTAGGTTTATGACCATCCTCTAAATGAATTCTATGCCTACATAAATCAGGGCATATACTAGTCGAACCATCAAGTGTATAACCAATAGCCTTTTCATGAGATTTAAGAACAGTTAATAGCTTTTCCAAGTTGACCATCAGTAAGTGTAGAACTAACTATGACTAGATACATCTCATCATCATCTAGGAAAGCATACAAATTAGAGGGGAGGAGTTTCATTTCAGGTTGTGTTACCTCCTTGACAGAACATGATTGTTGGGGCAATAAATGATACCTTTGGCTTTCTTCTAGAGTCATCTTCCCACTATTCAATTCATGAGCTGTGGCATCGATTTCAAAATCTCCTTCTCCTACATCAGCATCCAAACATAAAATAGCCTGCGGAGGATCCTTTTTATGGGATCGAGGCATGTCATCCAAACCAATTTCATTAATAACATCAATCCTATAACATGACTGCTCGATCATGGGGTTTTTCGTTGCATTATTAATATTGAAAGTTACTTTATCATCTCCTATAGAAAGGGTTAGTCTTCCATTTTTGACATTAATAAAAGCACCTACAGCATGTAAGAAAGGTCTACCAAGTATGATGGGGATATGAGCATCCTCATCAATGTCCAAGACAGGAAAATCAACAGGAATGAAAAACTTTCCTACTCTAATAGGCACATCTTCCAAAATACCATTGGGATATTTTACAGTTCTATCTGCCATCTGCAAAGTAACATTAGTAACTTTTAAATCTCCCATGTCAAGCTTCCTGGGCATAACACTGAAACTAGCTCCTAAATCACATAAAGCCTTATCAATAAATAAAGGACCAATATTGCATGGAATTGAAAAACTTTCTGGATCCTTCAAGTTAGGTGGATATTTGTTTCGAAGGATCGCACTACACTCCTGGGTGAGTGCAACCGTCTCTGTTACATTCAACTCATGTTTCCTACTCAAAATATTTTTTAGAAATTTAGTGTAAGTAGGAACTTGAGTAATCAAATCAGTGAAAGGTACAGTAACTTGCAAATTCTTAACTATTTCAAAAAAAATTTGAACGTGATTATCGTTCTTACTCCTAGTTACTCTGTTCGGAAAGGGCAACGACACCTTTGAGGGAGGAATTGTATCAGTAACTAAATCAGCTGTAGGAGCTTGCTTCTTAGTTGCTTCTTTTCCCTTTGAGGCTTCATTCTCCTTTACTACAGCTGCTTCTTCGAGATCTTCAATTACAACCGAACTAGTCCCCTACGTTACATCTGCAATATTGTTACTATCATCAATAGGCATTCTAGGACCTTCATAATAAGCACTGCTCCTTGTGGCAATAGAATTGCAATAATCACGAGGTAGATTTGATGGAGCATTTGATAGAGCAGGTTGAGGAGGAAGTTGCCCATGTTGCCTTTGAGCTAATGATGGGGCGATTTGTGCGACTTGAGTTTCCAATTGTTGATTTTGGGCTTGCATAGCTTCCATGGCTTTCTACATCTACATCATCATATTTTTCAGTTTTGAAAACTCATTGCTGGTTGGTTGTGGAGGTGCTTGGAGTGGTGCTGGAGGTTGTGGTCTACTAAAACCCGGTGGTTGAGGTGATGCAAACCGTTGAACCTGCTGTTGTTGTGGCGCAAAATGCTACCACTGCGGATTTTGAACGTTACTAGTGTTCTTGTATGAAAAGTATGGATGATCTTTCCAACCCAAATTGCATGTGTTGGAAAATAGGTTATTCTTGTAATCTTGAAATGCACATACTTGCTCAATAAAACTATAACATGTTTGAGTACTATGCTCAAACAATCCGCATGAATCACAGAAGACATCCTTACATCCCGAAAGTGCAGCCATTGTAGCTACCATCATTGGGTTAGAAGGTGTTGTGTTGTTCTTATCTAGCTTCTCATGAATTGCATTGATTTGTGAAGCCAAAATCTCATATTTATCATCTATCACATGTTTCCCTCCCCTTTTTGCATGTCCTCTAGGATTACCGAATTCAGAATTATGAATTGCAATCTCCTCAATCAAATCATATGCAGCATTGACCTCCTGGTTCATGAATCGACCACTAGCAGCAGAATCAAGCAATGTCCTACTCTCATTTCCAAACCTTTATAAAAAGATTTAACCAAAAACCACTTCTCATAACCGTGATGACGGCATATTCTCAATAACTCTTTAAATCTCTCCCATGCATCATAAAGTGTTTCATCGGTTTCTTGGTTTAAATTAGTGATTTGACTCCTAAGGGTTGTAGTTCTCTCTGGAGGATAATACTTCCTTTTAAAAGTAAGAGCCAATTTATCCTAACTATTGATGTTATCCATATTAAGACCATTTGAACAAGAACAGGCCTTGTCCTTCAACGAGAACAGGAACATCATACGTCTAATGTAATCCTGAGTCACACCGGCTTGCGTAATTGTATTGAAGTACTGGCTAAAGTGATTTAAGTGTAGATTCAAATCCTCTTTCAATATTCCTACAAATTTATTCCTTTCTACCACATTCACCAAAGCTGGCTTCAATTAAAAATTTAGAGCCTCTGTATCAGGAACTCGATATCCACCTCCCACTATTGCAGACCTCGGCTGAGAATAGTCTTTTAAAGACCTTGCTGGTGGCGGCGGCAGCGGTGGCGGTGGCACATCATTCTGTGGTATGTTATTCTCGTTGAATTGTGACTTTGCCATCTCTTCCTTATCAAAATTATTAGAAATATTCATATCAGCAAAAAGTTGTGATAGATCAGATAGTATCCGTTCGGAAAGAATAACTCTCTACAATCTTCACTTCCTTCTACGACTCTGCTTAAGCAATGATCTTTCTGATTCGGGATCAATCCAAACCGACGTACAAAACCTAGTACATACACGACAATTGAAACTCCAAGCAAAAATGAGAACTACCTCAAAGAACGTGAAAGTCCCTTGAGGCCAAGATATAAAAAAAAATAAAGTCAAAAAGAACAATTTAAGCCCGACTAATATAATTATAAATTGACTCCCCGCCAACGACGCCAAAACTTGAAACAGGTTGTCGTATACCTCTCAAAAATAACCTAACAACACCGACTAATATAGTTAGGGAAGTAGGGATCGAATCCTGAGGGAAGCGATTAAACTCTAATAGCTCTAAAAAGTATAAACTTTATAACGGGCATGTGTTGAAAATTCTAATAAAACTACTAAGAACTAAACACATAACTAAAACTAAGGAAAATAACGGGAATTTATGGAGTAAACTCTAATAATGGAAACCTAAGCTAGGGCGGTTGATTCACTATGAACAATCAAAAAATTCATAAAAAGTTCATTAATCAACTCATTAACATTTATTGAACTATGGGTCACTAATTCTCTCGAACTTAGACTCCCTCAAAACTCCTTTACCTGCTCTCGCTCGTATAAATTCGATTTGCATATTATCCAGTGGTCTTATTGTGGTAATCTTACCTCTCGGCCTCGATTTCGACAATTACCTAACTCACAACTAAATTTGGCCACAATTTGATTGCAATCAATAGAAATCGATAATAGAAATTCAACTTACAATTAAGAATCAATTAATGAACATAAAACTAGTTCATAACATGTTCATAGATCCCCTAGCCCTAGAAAAGAAATCTACTCACTCATGGTTATGAAAACTAAAACAAAAATTAAATTGAAGAGCATATTTATGAACATAATTAACTAAAATAAGAAATTAAACAAAACTAATTACTGGAAATTAAATTAAATAACTAAAGTAACAAAACAAATTAAACTAAACTAAAAACTAACAAAAACTATAAACTAAGAACAATGGGAAAGGAAAAGGAAAGAGGTACCAAGAAAAACTTGAATTGTATTAATTGAAAATCGAATCTTGATGAACAACTTAATTCTAAAATTCTAGAGAGAGAAAGACTTTAGGATTCTAAAGTCTAAAAATATGCCAATAAACTAGTTAGGGTCATGCCCCTTATACATGGCCTATTTATACTAACTAGGTTTTAAGTAAATAAAACCCACGAGCAAAACCGCGAGCAAAAGTCTAGCGAAGCGCCACACGAACGACCTGCGCCCACAGGGAACAAAAGGGAATTCTTCCCTGCACCCGCAGCACCAACAAAACTCAACTTCAGGAAACCCTGTTCTATGTTGCGCCCGCATAGAACAAACAACAATTGAAGATTACGCTCACATGGGCTATATTAAGCCACATTTTAACAATCTTTTTGAGTTCTTCGCTCAATTTCTTCGATACTCGTTCGTAGCTCCTCGTACCTTGGCATGCACCCTAAGGCAATCACATTTTGACTCGTTTCAGTCTTTAGTGACTTCATAACTCCCCATGACGCTCCTGTAACATATAAATCAAACTAAAAACCACGCGTAATAACCGAAGAAACATATAATAAACATAAAATACTCTAGAAATCAATTAAAACTGCTCCAAATCATAACTTAACACCGAGGAACGATATTTACTTAAAATGAATCCACAAACTCAACTATTAAGCAAAAAATCTACCGAAAACAAGGGAAAAACACAATATAAAATATGAATATCAGTGATCATATAGCACATCGCACGTAATAACACACCTATGCATGAGCTTAAGTCCAACAATCCTAGCCAAGGTTCTAGGAGGAAATTGGAAGTAAAGATTTAAGGTGTCCAAGAGGGTACCATGTCTAGGTTGTGTCCAACTATCCACACCAAAACTTAGTGGTGATCCAAGTGAGACATCCATTATGAACCACATAGGTCATATGATTCACGCATCATGGTTGGGATGGACTTCAATTAAGGAATGACCTTAGGTAGGTCACCTAACCATCCTTAGCATCGGTCTCCTGGGGGTGTCTCAAGTATAGAACATACTTTAGGAGACGTGCATCCTTAAGCAAGACTCTCATGTGGGAATTGCATGCATTATGTCTAGCAAGTAGAATTCAATAATATTATAAATATGAAATTATGATACTTTTCAAGTGTCGTCCACTCTCCTTTAAAAATAAAGGAATATCCCCAGTGAAGTCGCCAAATTGTGGACCCGGGGCTTAGGAGCCCACATGCCCTTTTCACGGACATCGAATGTCGTGTTAGTCTGTTTGCATAGTGTGAGTATGCTTGCCTTAGGGAGTGAGGCTAGCATCTCAAAACCAAAGTAGAGAGATCGCCACTGTCCTCATTTTGGGAGCTAATGGAACCCCAATAGGTCATAGCCCAATGGCCAAATGACAACCAAGGATAAGAAGGTCTCATATCTCTGAATTCGGAGACGAGGGTAAGGACAACAGTAGGCCACAGTGTCCCCCCGCGTATAACGGCCTCTACTTGTTCTCATGTGTAATTTAACAATCATAATATCAAATTATAACATTCGTATTTCCTGTTTAGGCCTATAAACACATGTGGAAATAAGGCTAGTCGGGTTTTAGTTAATGCACACATAAATTTCGTTTTATCATGCATGGATGATCGCTTTAGGATTAACTTAATTTTAATCTTGGATTAGTCGGAACATGCTTTTTAGGTCGTTTAAGCTAAACATGGATTCTACGTGATTGAAAGCATTAAGCATCTAGCATGAATTCACATAAAGCCTAAAACAATGTTTCTATTTAAGATTGATTTTATTAAAGAGTCGAATTATCAATTAATCAAGATTACATGAATTTAATTATAACATGTCGGTTATCTAATAAAGCATTAAAATAACATAATCATGTAAACTAACTCTTTTGAAGAACTCAATATGATGATTTCGATGTTGTTGGCCTCATACGAAGTACCTTTCATGCAAGTCGATGACCCTTTAGAACCGAGTACCTGAAGAACCTTAGTTGATCAATAATAATAATAATAATAATAATAATAATAATAACAATATTAAGTATTTTGCACGGTTTCTGAAGTAGGGCATGAAAACCGAGAGAAGTTTAGAGAGAGAATGATATGAATAGAGAGAGAGGGTGAGAGAAGTTGAGAAAATGTAAAGGTGTTGAGGTGATGAAAGAAGGTCGGAGGAGGGGGGCATTTATATTGTTGGAAGTGACGTAAGCGAGCGTCAGGGCACCGGAGGAGCGTCAAAACGCTCAGCAACGAGCGCCAGGACGCCCAACGAGCGCCAGGACACTAGAATTGAGAGTCAGGACGCTCACTGAGCATTGTGGCGCAGGTACTTTGGGCGCCTAGGCGCTAGCTGGGCGTCTGGGCGCTTCCCCTGCATTGTGGCGCTCTAGTCCCTAATTTCCAATTTTCACGCGGAGGATCTCCGATGCTTCGTTATTTCGTATATTTTCTTCCATAAACCGAAATATTTTGATATATTATGAAAATATATGAAAGTCACTTCCATAGAACTATTTATACACTTCTGAAACCTAAAGTTGCCATAAACAGAACAAACCTTTTTAGAAGGTTCGTCGAATTCGGTCACATTCATATGCTTAAATTAATTTATTTTAATTTCGAAAATAAATTTAAATGAATGATGTGAAAATGAAAACAAAATAAAAATTATAAAATAAAATGAAAATGGACATTATAAAATAATTTTAAGCGTATTTTAACTGTCATAACTCATCATCGGTTAACCCCTTCCAACAACAGTTTTATTTATTTATTTATTTTCAAGCACTCGACTTTCTAGAATAGGACAGGTTTGTGACGTGGTACACGCTAAGCATCAGCCATTAGGCGGGACCAAAACTAGGTGCGTACACGTAGTCTCTTTGTTCCACATTGTTCTTTGATTTCACACTTAGTTAACATAAAATTTGTACTCTGTACTCAAATTTAGCGTTATTGCTTTCAAGTTAGTAACGTGAAAAAAAAAACCTTAGTAATGTATGTGGCATTTTACTTTTTTCTTATGAAACGTAGAATTTTACTTTATTCAACTTTATGTGAATATATTTTAAATCAAAAAATATGATATTATTTTTTTATACGAAGTTAAATATACTAATGGCAATAGACGAGTTTCGATTTCGAGTTATGCTTGATTAGATAGCTAAGCACTAATTTATAACATGATTGTTTGATTGTAGATGACCCATTAGCCAAAACATCAATAGATCCAATAATAGAACCATTAGTGATTAAGAAGACTGTTATGGCAAAAATTTCTACCTGTAATCCAGCTTGATCGCCAGCTATCCAGGTACTCAGCTAGCACCTACAGCTTAGAATCGGTCAAGATAGTGGGTCCGTGAATCAAGGAGTCAGAAGAAGAATAAGTCAGGAGGCTTCTAGAAGAAGGAGAACGTGGAAGTTAGAGTCAGAGATATTGAGGAGATTATGCCAAGAAAATAGGAACTACATTTCAAATCACCTTGAATCTAGCCCATAATCTGAGCTACATACATTCGAAAAGAAGCAACCAATTCAATAGGAGAAAAACGGCTATGAGGGACGGTTACTCTATAAATAGGAGCAAGGAAAAAAGATACGGCACAGAAAGCAATCATGAGAAAATCAGTACTCTATTATTATTATTCATTTGTACGTACAACCTATATTCTATTTACATTCTCTAAGCTAGATACTTAGCATCTATAAACTAGAACTACCTAGCTACCTAGCAAGCATCATACATTGTAATTGTAAACAATATTATTAACTAGTGGACTGGTGGACTCAAAGCCACCCGCAGTTTTTTACCCTGATTTAGGGGGGTTTTCCGCGTCACCATATCTGGTGTCTCCCCCACTCCCGTCCTTGCATTACTTTATTTCTGTATCAAGACAAACAAAACTAGTAATTTGGCGCCCACCGTGGGGCTGTAGCTAGATAATCCATCTACTCAAATACATTCTGTCACCTCGAGATAACAAAAATATTCCATCCTATGGCATCCGAAGAATCTCAGAAGGCTAAGGAAGAGATGAGGCAGGCGTTTGAGAGGACCCAAGCCGAGCTGGAAAAAGTCGAGGAAGATAGCAAGAAGGCAGCTGTGGAGTCAAAGTCGATTATGGACAACCTCAAGAAAGGGCTAGAATCCGTTAAGAGTAACAAATCCAGGAAGAGGTACACAAGCGAGATCTCCAACATGGCGAACCTGGATCAAAGCGACAGCGAGTACAGCTCGTCAGATGAGGAAGAAGAAGAGGAACCTTGAGAGGATCAGGGTGACCAGCCCAAGAAGAAACCTGCTAAGGATATGGCGCTCCTACGGCAGCAGAACCGGAAGACTTACCAGCTACTATCCAAGCTGCCTGGAGCCCCAATCCCCGTAGCTACTGAAGCCAAGCACAGCTACGCTTTGTCACCTTTTGTCGAGGAAGTGGCCAGAGTGAAAGTACCAAAGAAGCTGTCCATCCCGACGTTCGCCAAGCTGTATGACAGGACAACAAATCTAGTAGACCATGTCTCCCAATACAAGCAGAAGATGATGCCACTACCTATTCCTGATGAAGCCGTAGAAGCCACCTTGTGCAAATCGTTTGGGGCAACCCTCATTGATCCCGCGTTACAATAGCTGATGAATCTAAAACCAGAACCATAGAAGATATCTCCAGCTTGTCTAACAGGTTTTACCAGCAGTTCGCGAGCAGCCATGCCATGAAGAAGCAATCTAGTGATCTTTACAGAATAGTGCAAAAACCCGATGAAGCTGTTAGGTCTTACCTGGACAGATTCAACAAGGAGATGATAGCCATACCCAACCTAGATTCCTCTACAGCCATCGAAGCCTTCAGGCGAGGGCTATCATATTGGTCCAGGTTGTACGAGAGGCTGACTAGGTACCCGTGCTCCACTTTCGACGAAGTGCAAACCAGAGCCCTAGCTGAAGTCAGAATGTAAGAAGACGAAGCTTCCTGAAGGCCAGCTTACGACGACCGCAGGATAGCAAGCCAACGACGCAAGAATTAGAGGCATCAGCCATACCCAAAATGTGGATCTATTAATAACTTCTATCTTTTTCCTTCTTCGCAGGTACCAGGTTACGGCTACGGAGCTAGTAGCTATCCCAGCATCGAGTCATACTGCTTCGACGTGGATACTGGCGACGTCATAAACGCGTTGCACAAGCTGGGAGAAGTTGTGCGTTGGCCAAAGAGAACTGACAAGCCAGATAGCTTGAAGGACAAGACGAAATGGTGCAGCTACCATAATGACCATGGGCACAACGCAGAGGAATGCTTCCAGCTCAGGAAATAGGTAGCCTACCTGCTCAAGAAAGGGTACCCAAACCACCTGCCAGGCAAGAAGGGCGGACCACAAGAAGAAACCAAGAAGTCAGGGCCACCCCTGCCACCTACTACGTCAAAGGTAATTAACTTAATATCTGGTGGATCTGAAATTTGTGGACTAACCTACTCTTCTGCAAAGCGTTTTGCTAGAGATGGAACAGGGACTCCAAGCAAGCCGGACAGCTTGAAATCAGAGGAAGACAAAAGGCTGAAAAACATGACCATTTCCTTTGATGGGGGCGAGCTAGAAGAGGAGGATCGTCACGACGGCTTGGTGATCTCCCTACAGATTAGTAACTGCCTCATCAAGAGAGTGATGGTCGACAATGGCAGCTTAGCCAACATAATCTTCAAAAGCGCGCTAAAAGAAATGGGATTGAAAGATGCTGACATCACCAAGACGCCTAAAGTGTTGGTAGGGTTCAGTGGAGAAACAAAGCACACAAAAGGGGAAATTAGCCTAACAACCTGGGGAGAAGTCGTGAACATGACAAGTAGGTTCAACGTGGTAGATTGTCCCTCCGCGTACAATGTCATCCTGGGGACACCTTGGATCCACAAGATGAAAGTTGTACCATCTAGGCATCTAGTTACCACCAAGCACTAAAGTTCCCTTCATCATGGGGGGTCCTAACAATAGTAGGGGACAAAAAGATAGCGAGAGACTGCTACAAAAGGACGTTGAAACCGAAGCTGGCAAACATCTAGTAATTACAGGAAGGGTTAGTGCCAATAGGACCTGGCGAGCTACAGCTAGATGAAGTGGCGCTAGATCCATCCAAGCTAGAGCAAGTGATCCAGCTAGTCGCCAGCCTGACCGAAGGCCAGAAGACGGGAATGTTAGCCTTCCTAAGGGAGAACGCAGATTGTTTCGCATGGTCCCACGAAGACATGGTAGGAATAGACCCAGAGGTCATAACACATAAGCTCAACGTGGATCCAGCTATGAAGCCAGTGAAGTAGAAAAGGACGAAATTCGCAGCAGAAAGAAACCAAGTAATCAACGAAGAGGTGCAAAAACTCTTGGAAGCCAGGAAGATAAGGGAAGTGAAGTACCCCGATTGGCTAGCTAACTTGGTGGTGGTCAGCAAAAAGAACGAGAAATGGAGATTTTCATAGACTTCACACACTTAAACAAGGCATGCTCGAAAGACCCCTTCCCCTTACCACATATAGATACTATGGTGGACGCAACGGTAGGACATGAGATGCTTACATTCCTGGATGCTTACTCTGGGTATAATCAAATACTAATGCATCCAGAAGATCAAGAGAAGACGGCTTTCATGATGGATAAAGGAATATATTGCTATAAAGTCATGCCCTTTGGATTGAAGAATGCTGGAGCTACCTACCAGAGGCTGGTCAACAAAATGTTTAAAGACCAGCTAGGAAATACAATCACTAGTACAAAAAACGAGATTTGCTGCGGTTTTTTGGCGGTTATTTGCTGCGGTTTTGAACCGCAGCACTTATAGCAGCAGCAAATAATCAAAAATTATTTGGTGCGGTTAAACCGCAGCAAAAAATAGCGTTATTTGCTGCGGTTGTTTGGAGAACCGCAGCAAATAACAGCTCAAAAATTGGTGGGAAACAGGGTTATTTGCTGCGGTTCTCCAAACAACCGCAGCAAATAACCATTTTTCCCTCCATTTTCTGAGGTGTTATTTGCTGCGGTTCTCCAAACAACCGCAGCAAATAACCACTTTCCCTCCATTTGTAGTTGAGTTTTTTACTCTGGTTGTTTGGAGAACCGCAGCAAATAGTTTTTTTTTTATTTTTTGAATAATTTTCTGAAATGAAATTACGCTCGTAATTCCTAATATCATCCACGCTCCCTGCAAATAATATTCCGCAGCTAGTACCCAATTTATCGAAACCGAATTCAGTTCAATTAATATAAATTAATGAATTTATTTTTTACATAAACTCCAGGACAAACACCTAAAATACAAGACCTAAATTCAGCAACAACAATTGCATACAACTCCAGGCCAAACACCTAAAATACAAGACCCAGACTGCCCCTCACTGCACTACAGCAAAGCAATAACAAAACAGCCACCACTGCATCTGCACTAACTGCAGCAGTTTCAATCACCCTTAAATACCATCTGCACTGCATAACTCAACAAAACTGCAACAAAACCACAGCACCCCACCACCAACACAGCAAACAAAACCAGCATAAAGTCAAAAAACAGCCAACACAACAACCAACAGCAACCACTGCAAATATAGTAGTAGCATACTCACCCTGCAGCAGCACCACAACTACCACCAAGTTCAACTAAACTCCAACCAAACAACCATACACAGCACAAATCACACACTGCAGCTAATCCCACCACCAAACTACTACACTGCAGTGTCACTGTACCAATACAGAAATTACCAATAGCTAAAAGTTCAATTAATAACTAAGTGAATGTACTAATATATTCCTAGCTTCTTCATAAACAATGTGTGTACAAGAATGTCGCAACCTTGTCTCGAACCTCGCTTATTTGTGCTTTGCTGAAAGGCCCTTCTCGAACCCATGTAGCTTTTGTGAATACCTAATAAATTGACATAATTTAAAACCAATTGAATTGACATAAATTGGCATAATTTAAAACGTAATAGCAACCACACAAACCATAAGTGCATGTTAAACGAACAACAGGAACTTTGAACACATAAATCAACTACTAAGAACCACAAGACGCAACCAACTCCCTTAATAACTCCAACATACACACACAACAACTCATGGCTCATAACACAACAACAGCTATGCATGTAGTCATGAAGGTAAGCTCATGTTTGTGTACTCTATTTTACAAAAAAAGAAGTTGATTGTGATGAAATGTGGGGGTTTTAAAAGGGGTTTCAGAAGAATACATTAAAAAGGTCAAAATTTCTTCGTGTAGAATTGCTTTCGATTGATAAATCCTCCGCAGTCATCTTACTTTGCAAAAACCAAGTAAGTCTATAGCATTTTGTAGCATATTAATGTTGCTGATGAGATAGTACAGTTCAAGTAGTTTATTATAGCATACTGATAAAAGCCCCCATCTAAAGATTCAACTGAAACTTGCAGACAATCCACGAGCACAGGTATACGACGAACAATGCTCTCAAAATATGTTTTCCATATAACACAAAAAGAAAAAACCGTGATTGACTTATATGAAAACCAGGTTCTGGGAGCATTGGTCATCGTTCTGCACATAACACATATAGAAGAAATAATGGATATCAGGTATAGGAAAAGAATACATTAAAGGCCTAAAATATATTCATGAATCCCTTTAACGGGAGGCTCACTTGAAGCAATTGTACATCCATGACCGATCCTTTGACATCTTGTGCAACTAACACACACAATGGAAGGTATTCAGTACAATAACATAGAAATTTAATACATGTGTGTGTATAATTCTTTCAAAACTGGTGCTTCTTGATTTAATAAACATTTAATTAGTTTATCAGTTCAGCATTGCTTATCTGTAATAAACTATCTTTCAAGATAGCAGACCCATCATTTATGATACTCTATTGATTTGAGCTTTGTTGTTACCATCCTTTCACCTTTCAGGTACAATTTGTGGACCAACAGGTTTTATTATTAGTGGTATGGCATCTAGAAATGATCCACATCCATCAAAAACGATTTTAAATGATGACTGCTGGTGAGTGAGCTGTTTAACTAAGTATTTGCGCCTCGTGCTTAAGGCTGGGTAAACTGCTGGGTGTGGACCAAAAACTACATTAATATATTGCTTGGTTATTGAAATAATCTGGAGCTTTATTGGTTATTGAAATAAAGTATGTTCGTAATCTTATCTTATCAAAACTTTGCACACCTTACTTGGTTGTTGTTCAATTGTTCTTTATTTTCTTCATTCGTTTTTTCTTCATATGCTTGTGTGCTATGCCCCCAGTTTCCATGTCTGCTAGTATTTTGTGTTAATGGCAGTTTGTTTTGAAGTCCAATACAATCATTTGAATTCACTGACACTAATTAAGATAGTATTCTAGCATGTTTTTTCTGTTGATAATTACAACTCAAATATGTTTTCTAT